>JABEVN020003709.1:0-17159 GCA_013146195.2 Codonopsis lanceolata | reverse complement strand
TTGTAATTCTTACGCCCACTTTCCGCTCGCCCTTCTAAATTCCGCTTAGAGCGTGCAAAACTTGTTTGTTTGCGGCCTCTGCAGCAGCGTTGCCTTGAGGGTAAGCAACGGACGATTGCCGGTGCTTCACGCCCAGCTTGAGCACATTCTGTGAACTTGTCGGAAGGCGGAGTCCATGATCGATATGATTGCTCGAGGAGGCCGAGCTGCCACCATACAGTGGTATACAAACTTGATGATATCGCCTCAGAGATTTTGGCCCAAGGCTTTGCCTCAATCCATTTAGTGAAGTAATATATGGTGACTTCTGCGTATTTATACTTGTATTGTGCCGGCGGGAATGGTGCGTCGAATCCCAATTCCCACATTCATAGTGGATGGAAGCCTTGGTATGTCGCGTATCTCGGCACTTGTCACGTTCACGAGCATACTTTTCGCGTCCTTTAGAAGGGTAATCGGTAGTATCTGCTTTCGCAGGACCGCTTTGCTAGAGTTTCTTGTGCCCCAGGGTGGCCGCCACATTCCCCCTCATGTACCTCATACAAAACACCCTGGTTAGCGGGGGTGCGGGGGAGCATGGCGAAGCATAGGTCGACCTTAGATCGCTTGTATAAGATTCCCCCAGAGTACCGAGACCCAGGCTTGGCAATTTGTTGTGGCCTTGACCTTGTCGCGGGCGAGAACTCCTGCTCGATGTAATCCTTATAGTCATCAATCCAACCGGCGGCTCGATGTCCATAATTATAGGTCTATCGATGGCGGGAGTTTCCATGTGCTCGATCATTCTTGAGGGATTTAGCAAAGCGATTCTCCTCGCAATTTTGGATAAGTAGTGCTTTCATATTGCCCTGCCTTTCGGTCAATCCTGATCATTTCCCAAAACTTGAAATTTTCAAGATTTCCTTGACTAGCTTCGCGATACTTAACGGGGTAGGGTGATGTACCATATATTCCCCCACGGACTTGGTTCACGACTAGGCGTGAATCCGAGTAATTGCTGTGACCGCCTCTACACCCATATCGTTCTGAGCTCGAGCTCCCAATCATTGCTTCATATTCGGCAACATTGTTGGAGGCGAGGAAATTTGAAGCGGAGAGCTAGCTCAAACTACGTGATTTCATCGGGAGCTACGAGAAGGATGCCAACTCCGCTCCAGGCTTTGCTATTTGCCCCATCCATAAAGATCCCAACAGGTAAATTTGGTCAGGTTGTGGCAATTGTTTTTTTGCTAGGACTCTGCCTAGGCTTGTCTCGGGATCCTCGTCTTTGGGTGAAGCTTGTTTCAACCAAAAAGTCGACCCAATGCTTGTGCTTTGATTGCTCGCTTTGGGCAAGTAGTCTATGTGGAACTTCGGTGAGCTCGATCGACCAGGTTGAGCAATACTGCACGATGTATCGAGGTTTGTGCGAGGACTTTCTTGTGATGGTGCATCTGTGTATACTATGATTATATGTGAGAAAAATAAGCCCTTAATTTTCGGGCGGCTATGACAAGCGAGTAGGCTAATTTTTCAACATTAAAATAATGACCCTCAGCGGGAGGCGAGGGCCTTAGATACATAGTACGAGGTTTTTGGATATCTAGTTCCTCCACAACTAAAAGCAGACCCACGGCACAGTAGTGGTGCTAAATACTAAATAAAGGCTCATAGGGCATAGAGGCTGGCGAGGAGAGGTGGTTTGCCAAGATATTCCACTTGCTCGAGGGCCTTGGCGCGATCTGCATTCCACTCAAAACCCTTGTTGCGCGAGAACCTTGAAGAAAGGGAGGCATTTTTCGGTGACCAGAGATGAGCGGCTTTAAGGCAATGACTCTGCCGTTTAAGCTGGCTGGATGTGCTTGATGCGGTAAGGCTGCTCCATGTCGGCAGGAGGGCTTGTATTTTCTCGGGTTAGCCTATATGCCACGGTTGACCATGAATCCCGAGAAACTTCCACCTTTCGGACCAGGCGCATTTACTCGGGTTGACTTCATGTTGTGCTTAGTAAGTTGGCAAATGTCTCGGCCAAGTCAAGAGTATGGTCGCGGCCCTTGGTTTTAATGACCATGTCATCTATGTAAGCCTCCATATTTACGCCTATTTGAGAGCCAAACACCTTATTGACCATCGGTAAGTGGCTCTGCATTTTCGGCCAGAAGGGCATCATTTTTAACAATAGAGGCCCCGCAGGAAGCTGTCTTTGCCTTATCTGCTTTCGTTCATCTTGACTGGTGGTAACACAGCAGCGTCCAGCGAGCATCTCGAACCCGGCTATAGAGTCAACAAGCACATCAATGCGGGCGGTGGATAAATCTTTCGGGCGAGGCTTTGTTTAAGTGGTGAAGTCCACGCACATGCGCCATTTTCATTTGCCTTTTTGACCATCACCACATTAGCTAGCAGTCGGTCTTGGATCTCCTCAATGATGTACGCCTTTAGGAGTTTCTCGACCTCGCTTTGATCGCCACATTCTTCTCGGTGATCTTGTCTTGGTATTGTTGGAGGCGGAAGGTAGAGGTCGACATTGAGGTCGTGGCGGGCAATGCTTTCGATGCCCTCATGTCCTCCACCAGTCCACGCGAACACATCAGTTGTTCTTCAACGGCTCAATCAATCTGCCAGAGCCGGGGAGGCATGGCCTTCCCGATTTTAATTTTTTGCTCAGGGTATGCCGGATTGATAATGACTTCTTCCAGCTCGCCCTCAGGTTGAATATCAGGCTCGTCCCGAACTTGCAAAGTGTCCAGCTCAATGTCCTGTGACTTGGGGCGCTTCTCCTTGCGCCTAGAAGGACCTGGGGCCGGAGCCCGCTCGGAAATCTCTACTGGAGCTTGCTCGGGAGGCTCTATAACCATGGGCTCGGCCGCTTCATGAGTCTCCCCGAGCTCGATATTGTTGATGGAAGTGGGCCAGGGGTAGGCTCGGCAAAGCCGTTGCGGCCCGATCGGGGAAGGTCCTGTCGGTTTAGGGGCGCATCGGTGATCGGGAATGTCCTGTCGGTTTACATTTTTCTTCGAGTTTCGGACATACTCCCACATTGCTCGGGGTTTCTTTGTTGAGGATCCCTACTCCATTTTACGTATAAAACTTGGCTTTACGGTGGGGAATGGAGGTGACCATCTGAAATTTGGCCATCGCCGGAGCACCTAAAATGCAGTTGTATGCCGATTTTAGGTCGATCACTAAGAACGTGATCATCTCAATCCGTGTTTGGGCCCCATCACCCATAAACACCTCCAGCTCGATCGTGCCCTTGACGCCCACCTGGTGGTTGGTGAATCCTTCAAGCTTTCCCAAATATGGCTTGAGCATGGTGTCTGGAAACTCCAACCCTTTGAAGCAGGAGTAGTACATGATATCCTGCATGCTCCCGTATCTGACAAAACTCTGTGAACACGCCGGTTATTGGAGCGGGGAAATAAGGCTGCTCGGATGCCAATGGAGTGCTCGCCCGGCTCATTGCGAGAAAAACATATGCTCTGCTCCCCACTTGCATTGTATCATTTGGGGCGTTGATCGCCCTAGATAAGGAATAAATATGTTTCCAGCGTGTGTTGGACGGGAGTTCCTCCTGAATCATGTTTATCACCCAGAATCGAGGGGCACGGCCACCTCTTCCTCTTGGGGGTCTTCCTTGATCATTGTTGGCGTTGTTTCGCCTTGGTCTTTTTGAAGCGGTCTAACTTGCCGCATTGATCAATTTTGGATTTCCCTCTTCAACACCTTACACTTCTCGGTGGTGTGGCCGTTGCGTGGTGGTACTCCACGGTATTTCGTGTTGTCAGAGTATAATCGAGCTCGGGGTCAAGAGGATAGGGGATAGGCGAGCATCGCCCACGGAGCATGATCTCTTCCCGCGTAGTGTTTAGCAGGGGTAAATGAGATTCTCACGAGCCTTTGCAGGGAGTGGATGATTTCCTCCTATCCTGCTCGGCGGCGGTGGCCTCGGGGCTCAGTCGGTGTGGCGAGCCGCCATGAGCCTTGTCTTTGCTTTTGGCTTTATCGCCTTGGCGGCTCTCGGTCGAGCAAAAGATGAGAGTTTGCCAAGCAACTACTGCCTTGGAAGCCCGGGTTCATTGCTAGCATAGTCTTGGTGGTCCCCCTCATGTTGTTGAGATAGCAAAAGGTGATCTCCGGGTCACTGGTCGCGGTCACCTGCTCGAGCATCTCCTCGAACCTTTTCAGGTAACTGCTGTAGGATTCGTTATCCCCCTGCTTAATCTTAGCAAGGTCGAAACGATTCTTTGGGGTTGGGCCTGCATTGCCGAATTCCTCCAAAAACTTCTCTCGAGCACCTTGCCCGGCTCCCCGATGGTTCCCAGGGAAACTACGCCCAACAGGGCTTGCGCCTTTCCCTGGAGGGCTCCCTCGAATGCCCGCATTTTCAAGGCTTCAATATCTGTGACCATCCGAATTTGTGCCTCGAATGATCGGAGCCAATCGCTTGCCCGCGTCTTCCCAAAATATTTGTCAAACTGTGGGAAGATGATCCCTTGTGCGGGTGGCGCATTTTCAATCTCTGGAGTGAAAGGGCTGCCCTCCAGCGGCTTAGTGGCGCCATAACCGGGCTTGGCCACGGCTAGGCTTGCCATTTGTTTTGCCATGTCCCTTTTCATGGCCTCCATCTTCTCGGACAGCCGCTTCTCCACGTCTTCTGTCAGCTTCGAAGAATGGGCGGGGTCCGAGGCGTCGCCACGCACATGCGGGCAAAAGGTGGGCGCGCATGAGGATCCGACCTCCTGTGTGATGCGGGCTTTGTACTTTGGCCATGCGTTTACTCTCACGCACTCTCGGCCTCTACGGCGGCCATGACTCTCCTCTCGGGCATAATGCTCATGATGATGATGGCGTCGGTGTGAATGATGCTGACGGCTGTATCTGCTTTCAGCCTGGTCGTCAGCCCGTTTTATCGCCTCCACTCGCTCAGACGGTATGTGGATGATAGAGGGCATGCGTCTGCTTGGCGCGGGCAACTGTTGGGAGGCAGGGCCATCTCCAACAGGTACCGGATTGCTTAGCGCAGGCATTGCCACATCTGCAACTGGTACCGGGGCATGGCCCAAGGCAAGCAGTTGCTGGTTGAGCGCATACATTTTACTATAATACTCTGCCTGAACTTGCAGAGCAGCAGCTTGTTGATCAGGGTTCTGTCCGGGCTGATTCATGTGGCTACCCTGACTGTTCTCCCGTTGGCGATTGAGCTGCATCCTGAGATCTTGTGAGCGAGCATCACGTCTCTCATTAATGACCAGCCTGGCATCGCGTTGGCTTGCCCGGCTCTGGCTGGCATGTTGGGAGATTTGCCCCTCCACAAATGGCACCTCATTGCCCTGGGGTGCGTGCCCAGCAGCCACTTTTTGGTTTCGGGTTTGCACCCCGTGCGGGGCTCTTGGTGGAGGATTGTTTCCAACTTGGTGGCTGCCAGCCTGTTGATTGCTTGCGGTGGCATGGTGTTTGCTACCCTTTCCAGCCATTGCAATAGAGAAATGTTGAAAGATTTTACCGGAAAAATTTAGAAGGAAGTGATGAAACTTCGTTTCCCGGCAACGGAACCAAACTGATGTGGCAAAATGCACAGCTTGGGCCGTCCTTTAGATGGGTAGGATATCTGGGCTTGTAATCGTCCTCCTTGAGCCTGTTAAGATCACAAGAACACCTGAGTAGAAATGCAAGGCAAGGCCTCGCGAAACCCCTCCGGCGTGAGAGTAAGTATCGAGTGATTGTCAAAGGGTAAATTGACAGAGTAACGAGGCTCAAGAAAGTGTGTGTACCTTGTTGATGATTATGGAGAGGTATTTATAGGCCCTCAAGGTGATTGAATCCGTCTAGGATTCAGTTTCCATAATTGCCGAGATAATCAAGGGGGAAATCCCTTGATTCTAGGCGAAACAGGCGGTTGACCACGAAGTTATAGGAGTTGATAAGGCAAGTATTCCGCCTAAACAGGGAAACCTTTGACTTGCCTTGGAAAGCAAGCTACCAGCGTCTCATGTTTGATGTGTGCTCGGGCGAGCAGGGCTCTGTCCGGCTATTCTGTTTGTATTGATCCCTGAACTTGCCAGTCTGAAGATCGGCCCCAGTCGAGGCGGGCAAGGCGGTGCAGGCAGAAAGTAAGTCTGATTCCTTCGCTAAGCATGTATGAGTCCCGATCATGGTCCCTGGTCGGACAGGCAAGGCCTTTGCCCGCCCAGGTTTGAGTGAGTGTTATGTTGCTCGATGCTCGCTGGGCTGTCTCATCTTGCTCGCTGGGCCGTGGGCCCCAGAGGTATTGTGCTCGTGATTGGCACATGATGCTAACTCGTGCCTTTCTCGTGACCCGGCTTGGGCCGGGTATATCAATAATATTCAAGCCTGATTAAGGGGAGAATCACCGTAGTGGTGGATTCGCATTTCCAACCAATGTTAGATTGCCTTATGAGTCTAATACACTCACTTGGCCTCTTCCTAATGTTAGATCATAACAACCTTGCTCTTCTTCATCAATGGTGAATGTGTCAACAGGGACTTCATCATCATCATCAGCATCTGTATTGAATTTTCATATAGAGCCCCCTTCAAACCAAAGCTATTGTAGTAAAAACAACTATACACCACCTTTCTGGCCAGAGGATGAGAAGATGGCTAGCATGAAGAAGCCATCTCCATTTGCTCTAGATAATGTACCAATCCCCTCTGTCCATTGCAAATTTCCTTCTTCTTATGTTTCTCAAGGTACGAAAAACAATCCAATCCAAGTGTTCGGACAAGGTAGACCATTGAATCAACAAGTCTTTCCACCGCCTAACACGCACCTTTGTACATAATCAGTCGACCATAGAGGCAATAACAACGAAAGCACAAGAGAAAGTGTTGATCTAAACTTGAGGTTGTAAAGTGCTAATCAGCACTTTCCTATTGAATGTTTTGGACAAAGCGTCAAGTTATTTTTCTCCCCAAAAAATTACACCATAGATGTTTGCATTTCAATGCTCGAGAATGTAAAAGATTCTATCACCATCAAAACTCTCGAGTCCGATCCCTCCCGTTGTATTTAGCCAATGTAAAGGGTAAAAGAGAAACATAAGCAAGATTTTCTTGTCACTCCCCCATCTAATTTTCTTTGTATCTGTAGAATAATTTTAATTTTTAAATATTGACAAGTGTTGTCAATGTGCCTCAAAGGGGTAGTCAATAGTGTAGAAAGCATTCATGTTACGATCTGTTTTTAAATGAGTAATGCTACATTAACACAAAATATTACGAAATTAATCTAAAAAAAGAGATAGCAGTTGTGTAGCTGCAAAATTTAAGGAGCTATATTTTTTGAGAAGGACCATGGAATCTCCCCATTCATTGTCATGGAGTCCTTATGAATGTCCATCATCTCGTCACTGAATTCACTCTCTAATGGAAAAAAAAATCATTCTTGCAGCTCTTCTCCTTTACATGCTCTATTAATTTGCTTCAACTCCTATTAAAATTGAAGTTTAAAATCTGTTAGGAGATGCTACAAAATAGCGAGGCGTGTCCTACATTTTAAAGATGAATTGGGGTAGATTCAAATTAAAAGGTAGTGTATGAACAGATTACAACTTGTCTACAACCCCATAATGTCATTTGAATAGCAGGGGCATCCTAAGGATGCAAGATGAACTAAATTCCCAAAGCACGTAGTTAAAGATGATTGTTGCAAAGATATTATAAATTCCATTAAAATCCAATTAGCTTGATTGCTTGTATATATAGCAACTATGAAAAAACAACAACTGTCTCTTCGGTTTTTCTTCCCATTAAACCCGTGAACAGCCCCTTTCTCCTCTTCAAGGTGACGGAAGGCTTAGGTGAACTTCGACCTCCATTTTCGGTGTCACCTCCCACCATCGCACCATCACCTTTGCCGTCATAACCTTACGCCATCGCCTTCACTGCAATATGTTTACCATCAGTGACCACTTGGTGGCGTAGTTCTTTGATGTTTGATTTAGGGTTCTTAATCTTAAATTGATTTAGGAATTGGGAATTCTCGAATCTATTATTGGAATCAATCTTAAACCCTTCAATTTCTTTTTTTTCTAAACTCTAAATCTGCAGATTTCTTTCATTTGATTTTACTTTCTTATTGTGAGCACTCTATTTTATTCTCAATCTCACAATTAAAATTTGACTTCTTTAATCCATTCATTGTTTAGTATAACGTGGAGGAGGCGATTGATTTTAAAATAAGTATTCCAGAAAAATTTTATACCTTGCTCGAACCATGGCAGCTTTAGTCCCTATTTGAGCCTATCACAACATCTAGGAATATGTTTTACTCATGAATTCTTCTGATCTTTATGTGGCAGTAATTATATTCCTTTGACTATGTGATTTTGGTTGTCATGCTTCATTTTTGTTTTGGTTGGTTTATGACTTCTTGTAACTTTTTGCAGCTCTATTCTTTGCTGCCATCAAAATAGCTATACTAGTACGCCGAGTCGTCTCGCGGACTCCTACTCTTCGATCTCGTATTAGTCCCTTCAGTTCAGACTCCTACACTTCGATCTATCTTCTTCTCGCCTATGATGCCTAGTCGCCTCCGCATGTCACTCCTCACTCCTCAGTCCTCGTCTCCTCCCTCACTCTGTCACTAGTCTACAATCTCCAGACTCCAGTTCTCCACGGCGGCAGGCGGCGGCTACACAACCACAGACCCACAGTCGAAGTCATGGCGTCGCAGCCTCCCCACATTCCAACTTCATTGGGGTCATCTATGTTTTCTTCAGAATCAGTCTCTTCCTCTCGAGTGTTTAGGTCTTATGGATCACATGAAGAGTTCTACTGCCTCCCCTCCTTCCTGGAACCAAATTTGGGTCTATTTTGGGAGAACTCATGTTGTACCTTCAGAATATTTATATGTGCTCCTTATTATGTTTTTCTTGGTTTAACACTCATAGATGTATCTAGGGCCAGGAAATAGAAAATTTCACACAAGACTATAGATGGAGTGTCTCAAAATAGAATGTAGGACCATTTGAGAGACACCACACAAGTATTAATCAATGCTTTCGGACAATTTTTGAAACCTATTAATTATCCTTTATTTTACTTTAAAGAATTTCTATGATGCTCGGAGAAGATCAGTCACATGAAAATGTATCAGCTTTTTTTCTTGTTCATTTTATTTGTATTATGAAGTCGTTGAGAGTGATGGGCATATAACACAAATCGAAAGATGGTAGAGAAATTTTAAAATTGGTAAAGAAACTTATTCTAATTCGTTTGGCTGACTTCTGGTTTTAATAAGCTTGTTTGCATTTTGTTACTAAATTACTTTGCAGTGGACAAAGTGAAAACCCTTAAACACTACATATGCTTAGCTTGGATTTTGAGAATTCAAATGAGGAAGACTATGTCACTGAGAAATTTTTTTCCTGTTTCTTGTTGCCGGTATGAAGTTATATTCTGTTTATGCGGTATTATATTCCTATTACATTTTTAGATTACATATTATCTTTGGATGTTTTATATATAGCAGTTATTTCTGTTATCTTTTTGCTGCATATTTTGTATATATGAGCCATGCATTATCTGTACACAAGTTCATTTCCCCCCTTTTTCTGATGTCATTTTAAAGATCTCACTAAGGTTATCGTTTTTGTTAGCAATGTCCTTCGTTGAAGCATATTTGGAAACTACTGAATACTGATAATTAGCAACAACATCATAAGTCTCTCATTAATGAACTTGGAATGGGAATAGCATTTCTTTCATAAAAGCAACAGATTTGACTTTCTCACTTGCATAATTCATAAGAAAGTGGAATAATGATTTTTATTTGCATAATTTATATGCATTCTTATCACTTGAAATTGTTTAGTATAATTTTTTAAATTTTATTTATTTTATTATAATTTTTGTTGCTGTGGAATTTTGACTCACAATAGTGTCTACTACACACTACTGATGTTTGCTACTAAAGGGTAACATATAATTTTATAGGAACCATTCATGTGGTTGTTGGTGCTCCAAACATCCAAGAGTTTGCTCCTTCTAGCTCCTGGTTCAATTTTACATATAAAGGAACTAAAAGATGCTGAAGCAGTTAGTAGGACCATGAAACACCTTGCTGAAAATCCCATTGCATTTAATCATGAGTAGATTGCTCTCGAAAATAGTTTTTTTTTTTCACAAGCTAGAGTTGCTCTCAGAAAAAAACTCCATTCACGAGTTAGATCCTTAGTTGTATTAAGAATAGAGAAACTTCAAAGTGATTACTCTCCAAAACTTCATACGGTTGTTGTTGATATAGAGGAAGGATAAGATAGGGTTCGTATATATACAATTTAGTGGATACTAGAGAATAAAGAAGTACATATTGTCTGTTATTTGTGGATTAGCACTATTTTACTTGGCCATACTAAGAATAGGAATGATCAATCAGGAATATAGAGGTATGCTTTGGGATTAAGAGGGTCCATAATAAGTTGGAGTACGTCCAGGGCTATTAGAAGCATCTCAAATGAAAGTAGGATTACCAACATTGGTCAAGATTTCACAAAGTGACAGAATAACTGATAAAGATGGATAGATTGGAGATTTTAATCAGGAGGAAAATTAATTTTTGACATAGAGAAAATCTTTAAACTTCAAGCCCATTGTGTTGGTAGATTAACAAAGGATACTCCCCTGTATTTGAATTTGTTTTTGCACTTTTTTGTGTTTGTGAAGATTGTCAAACTCATTTTTAGTTCTCATGGTTCAGTGCAATACAACTATTCCAAAGGCTAGCTTATGTCAAACCTAATGCTCTTAGAACAAGTGTATGCGGTACATTTGTATCCAACCTCAAGTGACTTTTTATGCTTAGAACATGCCAATTTTAAAGTCAATTTTCATGTTTCCTACCCACTAAGCAGTGGAATGCAGCTTCGACTAAGAGAATCCACAGTAAGGGTTCCTTACCAGCCATCTATCTAACCCAGACTGCTCTTGGTGATAGTCTTATCTATGGTCATGACTTAATTACACACCTCAACATTTCTCTGATAGATTATGATATGCCTTGTTATACAGGGAAGCAATTGGGAAAATTCTTGCCAGAGGTCATAGCCGTGTTCCTGTCTATTCCAGGAACCCAAAGAACATCATCAGACTCTTACTGGTTCGGTTAAAAACAATGGATTTTCTCAAGTTATCTTTTTATTTATCTCTTCTTATCTGAACATCTAATTGTGTGAATTTGTTGCTTTATTTCATTTGGGGGATAGGTGAAAAGTCTTCTTACTGTAAGGGTAGAAATAGAGACTCCAGTTAGTGTTGTTTCCATCAGGAGAATGCTTAGATTATCGCGAACAATGGATTTTTCTTGTAGTGACAGATGTTTTATTAATGTGGGATACTAATTATTTTTGTTCATGTAATACAATGATTATATTGGTTTAGTTTTAATTTAATAGGCTTAGATTATCGAATGACTTGGCCAAGACAATGTAATTAAAGTGTCGGTGACTAATCTTATGATAGCTTTTTGATGATTACGGATGTGTGTTTGTTGTTGTACTTTTTATTATTTTTTTCATATTTTGTTTATAGATAAAATTACAATAGCATTAAAATAAATTGATGAGCAGGGATGTTATTACCCTTCAAGGGCTCTTTTTAGTTGTTTGAATATTACTAAATAAGGCCTTTTGAA
Source organism: Codonopsis lanceolata (assembly GCA_013146195.2). Classification (NCBI taxonomy): domain Eukaryota; kingdom Viridiplantae; phylum Streptophyta; class Magnoliopsida; order Asterales; family Campanulaceae; genus Codonopsis; species Codonopsis lanceolata. Next base: position 5,524 of record JABEVN020003709.1, on the reverse strand, counting down.
GTGTCATAATAGCTAGTGTCAAAACAGTCATTATAGATTAGCTAATGAGGCATTTTGAAATGCCTTAATACCAAACCATATAACAGCCTTTACAGATTAGCTATTAAGACACTTTTAGGTGTCTTTTTAATAGTTTTATTGAGGCATTTGATGATAGGTAATATAGTTTGAATTTTTTTAAGCGACACTTGTAAAAGTCACAATAGTCAACTTTTCACATTTTGAATTACTTTACGGGACACTTGTAAGTGACATTATTGAATATATATTGAGGCTTTTAAATGAGCCTTATTATGATGTATTTTGTTAAAGCACTTGAAAAAGCCTCAATAGTCTATTGTGGCTTCAAAACAGGCGACACTTGGACCAAGTGTCCCAAGGTTAAAAATGCCTCAATATGGTACCTATCGAGGCACTTTTAAGAGCCTCGAAAGACATCTTTTGTTGTAGTGTCATTAAGGGCATCGTAGTTTTTTTTACCTCAAAAGTGTCCTTTTCCGATTTGAAAAAAAAAAACGAGACTATAGCAATAAGAAATTTTGAAAAGTGGAATGGCCCGCAATTTTTCTAGACAATTACAACCCATTAACCACCCAACCCGTTAATATTTTTTGGTTGAAATAGGTAAATTGCAGGGTCGGTTATGACATTTTGATGGTCATGTCTCAAATGGAAAAATTACGGGCCGGTCGTGTGTGTATGTGTGTGTGTGTGTGTGTGTATATATATATATTACAAATGATATCATATTACTTATTACCAAAGTAATCAAATCAAAATCTCAACATGCAATAACAAACCCGCATATTCAAATATCACATTGTCACCCAAAATATCAAAATCGTAATGAATATTTTTAGATTTTTTAGTGAAAAGTACATCAAAATAATTGTTTATTTTTATTTTGAATGAATATTTATTTGGAATGAAAGGAATACAATTACCAAGTTACCAACAAAAAGTCAAAAAACTATTCAGAAATTAGAATCGTAGAAAATCAAAAGAACCCAATAACATTAACATAGCAAAATCTAGTCACAGTAGGCTAAATTTGAAGGGTTAGCCGAACAAAATTTTAGGGAAAATATATTCTCATTAAAACCAAACTAATTATGGATTCAAACATTTGAGAAGACTTACCATCTATACCCATAATCTAGAGGAATCGGTGCATCGCTGCCCAAGTTAAGTGATTAAATTTGCGAATAGACTAAATCTTCGAGATTATGGATATCGATACTCTCCATATTTTATTTGTGCAATAGTGATTGGACCAAGTTCAAATGAATTTTCTATGTATAATATTTAGATTTAAAATTATTTTGAGAAAATATAAATAATATGCATAAGGAAGATGGTTAGTCAAAATGTTGCCATGTTTTCAAGAGTTTTTTAATATTTTTTTGCCAAAAAGAACTTGTGAAGGGATTAAACATGAGACCTCACAATTAGTAGAACATTAACTTTACCACTAAGCCATATCGTGGAAACTATGTTATTAAGAGCAAAAAAAAATAAAGAAAAAATTACAAGCCCGTACATCTTTTAAAACATGTTTTCAAATGAATCTAGCTATTATTAGACATATCTTTCAGGTATAATTTTGGAGCGAAAATACGTCACTGCTCCTTTATGCACGTATTCTTACGAGTGGGATAATGAATTTGTGGACAACAACTCAGCCTCGTCTCATCGTTTCAATCTCCAATTTCAAATCCCCAGATTACCTCTCCCTTGTTTCCACTCCTACCGATCACTAGCTGTTCTTTCTAGTCACATCGGCTTCTCCTCCCCTAGTTCTGGCCGAATCTAAACCCAGCCGGCTCCATCCTCTCATCCAGAAACAAACCCAGCAGCCATCTACATCCTTGTTCTTCATCTCCCAGTTTGTAACAAGGCAGCGTCCAAGCCATACCGTCTTCACTGTCATCGTCGGGCTTCGCCAAGCAAGTTCGCTCCGGCCTTCAAACCTGACAGCCTCTCCATCTTCGATTTCAGTCTCACTGTATCCAACACCACCTTCATCTTCATCTTTGGATGATTTCCCACAGTAGCCCATAGATTCGATTGATCTCTTCTGTTTCTTCCATCGTCGAACCAACATCTGTCATCTCAGATTTGTTCTCTCAGTGAGAGGGCCTACTTTGATGGAGCTTGTTGCTAGGTCTTTTGGCCGGAGATGGAGCGGTAGGACTGAGGATGAAGGCTGGATCTTTAGGCTGTTGGGTGTTGCCTCTTTGACTGAAAATAAAGATGAAGAAGGATGGTGTTGGAGGCTGGACTGACAATGGCGTTGGAGTCTCCGATGAAGACAGCCGGAACTGGGGGTTGGCGAGGCCGGCGGCTGGGGTTGCTTTAGGAGATGAAGGTGAGAGAGGGGCATCGACATTAGGAGAGAGGTTTCACCGGAATCAGAGGGATGTCGTTGGTGGCGATGGCGGATAAACTGTGAAACCTACAGTGAGGTTGGTGACAGGGAAGGGAGGTCCTGATGCCTAGTTTGTCAACCTGATGCCTGGATTGTCAACCTGATGTCTAAAGTCAACATTTTTGAATTTTTTTTGGTCTTCCTGATGCCAAGCCTTAGCATTAGCATTTTTTGATTTTTTGATTTTTTTTTTGGTTGAATAAACTGTGAAATCAGTGTTGATGTCAAGCCTTGACATTAGCATTTTTTGAAACATTTTTGAATAAACAGTCCTGAATCCTGATGCCTGGATTGTCAACCTGATGCCAAGCGTTGGCATCATCATTTTTGATTTTTTTTGTGTGGATAAACTGTGAAAACAATGCTGATGCCAAGCCTTGATATCAACATTTTTTGGTTTTTTTTAAGCCAGATGAGATTTATCTTCATTAATGACATTTTTGTCATTTGGCACTCAATTTGTAGTTATATGAAATGTCCAAAAAATTGATGGACCTAAATGAAAAGATGTTTCTAAAATTGTACACACTTGAAATTTGCCATAAAATAAATAAACAAATAATGTTGGACTCTACATAACAATTTTCCATAGAATTAGGCCCCTAATTTTGGGGGCCCTGTTCGATCGGTCACTTTGAACACCCCCAAAACCGGCCCTGGTAAATCAAGTCATATCCGTTGCCCGTTTCGACACACGACTTTTATACTATAAATTCATGTATTTTGGGAAAACATGTTTGATATTTGGATTTTAATGGGTTTTGACCCGTTAACTATTTCAACAAGACCCAAACCCAATTCAACTCACCAAACCAAATTTACAGGCCTAGTCGTGACCAATTTTTCTTAACCATACTAATGTAGTGAATATGTCAAATTTGTTATTTGTTAGACTATTCCTATCTCTAATTAAAGACTAATTAGTGAATAGTCTGTTATTTGAATATCCTGGAAAAGATGGTTCCCTTATTGGTATTAACTAAATATATATATATATATATATATATATATATATATATATATATATATATATATATATATATATATTTTAATTTTATTCTTTTCATTGCTTAGTTAAGTCATTGACGCAGAATGACATTAAAGAAACTTATCTGAATATATATAGAAATGGAAGTCTATAAATTGCCAAGAAACAAGAGTAAGGTTTCTTCCTTTCTCTACAAGAAGAGAATCCGTTAGTGGCCTTGAACATGAATAAGAGATCTGATGATTTGATTGATTTCCATGGAAGAGATGGAGGTCAAGACACCAGCAGCGGCAGATATAGACGAGGCAGATGCAGACGTACCCCTAGTTATTATGGACCGCTTAAAGGTACCTCCAATGGTTTAGCCTACGATCGTGATCTAAAAAATGGCTACTTCAAGATTATAACATTCGATCCACGTAGAGGCGGTATATTGTTCAAAATGATGATGGTTTACAAGTAAGGAGCGGCGATAGTGGCGGTAGCGTTGCGAAACAAAGACTACACGTTAATGTTAACGTAAGGAGTGAAAGCGTTGGTGGGGGAATTAAGAAGGCTTGGATATGGTTGACAAAGAAGAAATGGCTAAGAGGTACCAAGGATCCTAACTATCATAAAAGATAACAACTGCTAAAGAATAATGTTGTAATGTATGTAATCAAATTAAAAGGTTGACTTTGTTATTTTTAGTTAAACACAAGCAAAAGTCTAACACAAATAATATAATAATCAAATGATATAACAATCCCGCTCACTATTTGTGAGAGAGGATGATTGTTTATATAAGAGAACTGAATAATACATGATAGGGAGAAAAGATACAGGAAGATTTATGAGATAAAGATAGGAGGACTTTGAGGGATATCTGTACAGTTAGGTGGGAGTAGTTGTGGTTGTGGACTCCTTTGTCTTGTTGAGAGGTCGAGTCCCACACGACTTGTGTATATAATTCAATATCCCCCCGTAAGATGAGGGTGGTCTGTGGAGCACACGCAGCTTGTCCCGTAGAAATTGGAAGCGAGGAGAAGATAATGGCTTTGTCATTATATCAGCGAGCTGATCCTTGGTAGAGATGAATTGGACTGCAAGCTCGCGACGAGCCACTTGGTCCCGAACAAAGTGAAAATCAATCTCGATATGTTTTGTACGAGCATGAAATATTGGGTTTGCCGAAAGGTAGGTAGCGCCAAGATTATCACACCAAAGAATAGGAGGTGAAGATGCCGGGACTTTCAGCTCATGCAAGAGAGACCGAAGCCAAGTTAGTTAGGCGGCCGGCAAAGAAAGATCGTCCAAAGAGCTTTATATTCGACTCGGTAGAGGAGCGAAAAGCAAGCGTTTCTTGCTTAAAGTGATGACCAAGAGATCAAATTGGCACCAAGGAATATAGCAAACCCACCGGTGGACTTATGATCATCAACACACCCAGCCCAGTCGGCATCTGAAAAGGCTTGTAACTAAGAAGATGGAGTTTTCGTGAGAAGAAGTCCACAATCAAGAGAGTTCTTGAGGTAGCGTAGAATGCGTTTAATAGCACTCCAGTGAGACTCAGATGGGGCATGCATGAATTGACAGACCTTGTTAACCTTGGGTAAGCCAAGTCGGGCGAGTGAGAGTAAGGTATTGAGAGCTACGAATTTGGCTCGTTGGATCGAGAAAATTCGACCATAATTTTTGAGAGTTTTTAGAGGCCTGGGATGAAGCTGACCACCAAGCATGCCGGTGCGAGTAAGTAAGTCGACAATATACTGACGCTGGGAAAGAAGAAGGCCAGATGGGTGTTTAATTATGAACTTGAATGCCAAGAAAGTAATGTAGAGGGCACTAGATCTTTGAGAGAGCTTCGGTAAGGACTTAATGTGGATGTGAGAGAGGAGTTTCATTGACCACAATATCATCAACATACACCGTACATAGACTAAGACACCATTAGTGGATAGAACGAACAAAGAAGGATCGCTTTTGGAAGAAGTGAACCCGAGTGAAAGAAGAGGACGCCGAAACCAAACACGAGGAGCTTGCCACATATAAGGAACGATGAAGGTGACAAACATGATCGGGTTTTGATGGATCAATGAAACCGTGTGGTTGAGTCATAGACCGCCTCA
>JABEVN020003708.1:0-17149 GCA_013146195.2 Codonopsis lanceolata | reverse complement strand
TGTATCAAAGAATAAGCATGCCTAGTTCACCTCTTAAAAATTCAAATCTATCACATTTTATTTCAAATGAAATTGTCAGAACATATTCTAGTCAACATTTCCTTTTTCAACATTATCTTTGAGAAAATGATATCTAATGTCAATATGTTTGTTTTAGAATGCATGACAGATTCTTAGACACATATATGGCAGATGTATTATCGAAAATATGAGACAAGTTCTCATTTGCATCTCATGACTCATTGTTGCTTCATCCAAGAGATTTGTGAACAGCAGCTGCCAAGATATATACTCAGCCTTCAGAGTTGATGTAGAAATCTGATGCTGCTTTTGTCGCCCATGATATGAGTCTATTTCAAGGAACTCGACATAGTCCACTTGTGCTTTTCCTATTGACTCTAACAAGATCAAAGATCTCGAATATCCCATTAAATTAAAGGAAGAATCTCTTCGATACCAAATGCCAAATTTTTCGTTGTTAATTAGGTATCTAATGATTCTTTTAGCAGCCTATCATGTGAGATTCTTTAGGATCAGCTTGAAATCTTACACGCATACACTGAAAACATAATATTTGGCCTACAGTAGTTAGATAAAGCGAGAGATAAACAATACATTGATCATTTTCCTTTTCATCGCTTACAAGATGACATTCAGCTCCGATTGGAGTATTAGCTGAATTTTCATCTTGCAAGTTATACTTCTTTATAAGATCCTTGGTATAATTAGCTTGATGGATAAATATTCCTTCTTCAGTTTGCTTGATTTCCAAACCAAGGAAGTATGTGAGTTCTCCCGTCATACTCATCTCAAACTTGCTTCATTAGGTTTTAAATCTCTTACATAAAACATCATTAGTAGAACCAAAAATAACATCATCAACATAAATTTGAACTAGTAAAATGTTTCCTTTGTGTTTCATGGAAAAGAGAGTTGTGTCTATTTTACCTCTTTGAAAACCTTTTTCCATAAGAAATTTTGAAAGAGTTTCATACTAGGCTCTCGGGGCTTGTTGGAGTCCATACAAAGCTTTTCTTAGCTTGTATATATAGTCCTTCTTCTTGCTATCTTGAAAACTAGGAGGTTGCTCAACATACACTTGTTCTTGAAGGTCTCAATTGAGAAATGCACTCTTCACATCCATTTGATAAACTTTGAAGTCTTTGAAGGTTGCATATGCAAGGAATAATCTGATAGCTACTAGTCTTACAACCGGAGCAAATGTTTGATCATAGTCAATGCCATCCTCCTGTCTATAACCTTGGGCTACCAACCTTGCTTTGTTCCTTGTGACATTTTCATCTTCATCCAGCTTGTTCCTAAAAACCCATTTGATTCCTATTACTTGTTGATCAGTGGGTCTGGGAACAAGTTTCCACACTTGACATCTTTCAAACTGATTCAGTTCTTTATGCATAGCCTTAATCCAGTGGGGATCTTCCAATGTTTCATCAATCTTTTTAGGTTCATTAGAGGATACAAAAACGTGAGAATCAAGGGTCTCATTCATTGAGTTGCTTCTTGTCCTTAATCCACCAAAAAGGATCGCCAATGATGTTTGTAACTAGGTGATGTCTGGCTTCTCTAATTTCTTTAGTAAGATTTGGAGAGGGGTTAGGAGAATCAGTAGGTATATCAATTTGGTTAGAAGAGGTTTCAGCTTTTGAACGATCAACTGGTATAGATTCAACTGTTGGAGTGGGAGATTCAACAATTTACAATTAAGTTATCAAGAGGTAGAATAGATTATAAAGGGTTGTTCTGTAGTGAGCTGTTATCATTTCCTGTCTCAAAAATCTCAAGGTTGTTAGAAACATCTTGTGTCTCATTGGACTCAAGTAACATGCATAGTTTCAACAATTATTTGAAATTTTCTATTGTAAAATCTGTAAGCTCTACTATGTTTAGCATAACTAACAAAAATACCTTCATCAGCCTTCTCATCAAATTTACCTCTGTGGTCACTACCATTGTAGTGAATGTAGCATTTGCACCTAAAGATTTTGACGTAAGCAATGTTTGGTATTCTGCCTCTCCACAGTTCATAGGGTGTCTTTCCATGAAATTTGTTGATGAGAGACTTGTTCTAAGTGAAGCAGGTTGTGTTGACAGCTTCCGCCCAAAAGTAATTAGGTAGCTTGGCTTCAGCAATAATGGTTTTACCAGTTTCTATAAGAGTTCTATTCTTCCTTTCAGCAACTCCATTCTGCTAAGGTGTTCTTACAGTTGAGAAATTATGGTCTATAACATGATCATCACAGTAGGTATCAATTCCAAGATTCTTGAACTCAGTGCCATTGTCAGATCTCACACTTACGAAATCACATTCTTTTTTAGTTTGAAGATTTTTGAATAATGATGTGAGTATCCCATAAGTTTCATCTTTGGATTGCATCAATTCAACTCATGTGTACCTAGAGTAATCATCAACAACAACTAGGGTATACCTGCTTCCACCTAAGCTTGAAGTGGAGACTGGACCAAACAAATCCATATGCAGTAATTCAAGTATTCTTTTGGTAGAAAGACATGGTTTGGGTTTGAAAGATGTTTTTGTTAATTTTCCTAAATTACATGCTTTGTATTTCTTATCAGTAGGAAAGGTAATTTGTGGCAGACCATTCACTAATACTCCTTTTAAAAGTTTTGAAAGATATTTAAAATTTAAGTGTGAAAGTCTTTTATGCCACAGCCATGAAGTTTTTGAACAGTTATTTGCTACAAGACAGATCTGAGTTTTAGATTCAATAAAAAGCAAGTCAATAGCAAAAATATTTATTTTTCTAGTTCCAGTTAATAAAACTTCATTTGAGATGTTGTCTTTGATAAAACAGTGAGTGGAAGAGAAGGAAAAGCTCATACCTTTGTCACAGAACTATGATATAATCGGTTGTGTTTTAGACCTTATACCAGAGACACGTTATCAATTCTTATGGATCCACTTATAATGGATCCATAACCTATGGTCCTACCTGCCATTAAGCATACCTGAAATATAAATATTTAAATCATGGTACCCTTTATATCTTTGGGTCCAAAGGGTTAGTTTTCTTTGGTAGCCAAACTTGCCTAAATTTAGACATTTTGACTTTGTCAATAAGTTTAAATCTAAACAGACATTCATGAGAATGATGACCAAAAGGAAAACAAATTTTGCATTTGTGATAACCAAGTTTATCAGTCATTAGAGGTGAATTCTTTGATTCATTTTGGCTTAGCTTAGAGGTCTTAGCAGTAACAAAATTGATTGGCTTAAACTTGTCAGTTGTCTTCCTTCTAATTCCTCCTCTTTTGTCAGTTGGCTGACATCTGTCAGTTGATTGACATTTATCAGCTGTTCTAGCTGCTGACATTTTGTGAGGATTATGAACAAAAGGCTGACAAATGTCATTGCTTAGCATATCCTTTTTGTTAATGGACTTCTTAAGCTGATTCACATTTTTGGGATATTTGAAAGGTACAACATTATAAGCTAATCCTTTATTCTTTTTTAGCAGAATCTTAGGTTCACCATTTGACTATCTGATCTCACAGTTTCCATCAATTTTTGAGTATCCAAGACCATGTTGATCTTCATGATTTTTCTGTTGACTAATGATGGTCTCAACAACAGCTTTTGACTTTGAGTATGTATCAACAACATTGGTCAGTCAAAGATTCCTTTCTACAAGATCAGCGATCAGGGTATTTGAATTTTTTGCTTGAATCTCATGTTTTTCATTGATGCTTTTAAGTTGCAGCATTTCATTTTGTTGTAGTTTATAAAGCTCAATGATCTTTTGGAGCTCACAGTTTTCATCAGAAATTCATTTGAAGTCACCAGATAAAGAAACATGAATTCTTTTAAGTGTTTCAAACTTGGAATACATTTCTTGCATTTGTTCCAGTAGATCATCAACACTTATGTCAGTAGCCTTCTCCTCCTACCTTTTTGATATTTTGCTTGTTTTAGTGTCAGCAGACCTTGGAGAGGTTGTCCTGACTTTTCTTTCTGGCTGACTCAGGATCCCTTGTCCATAAAAACCATTTCCTATTTTCTTAATCACAAACTGATCAGGTTTGATGACCTTTGTCAACTTGGGGTTTTTGATAGGTGAGCTTAGGGGCTCATTATCAGACTCATTTGAATAATTTGGACTAGGGGAATCATTATCTGGATCATACACAACTGATTCTGCAATAAGACAAAGGTTTGCTTCTTGCACAAAATCAGCAGATTCATCTTCAGAATCTGTCTCAATCCATGTTGAAAGATTTTGATCTTCAGCAACTAAACCCTTTTGTTTTTCAAAATTTCTTGGAGCTCTTTTGTATTATTCATTTTTGGTAGAAGGGCAGTTTGAAGCGAAATGACCAGGTTTTCTACAATTCAAGCACAACAATTTTTCTTTCCCATCCTTGTCTTCATTTCCTTTGAAGTAAGGCTTTTGAAAGTTTGAAGAAGAAGGTCTTTGAAAGCTTGAGGAAGGTTTTTGAAGATTTGAGGAAGATATTTGAAAGTTTGTAAAAGGTTTTTGGAAGTTCTTTTTGAAAGATTTAAATTTTTGAAATTGTCTAGCAAAAGCAGCAAATTCATCTTCATCAAAGTCATCATCTGACAGAGATGTAGAAGTTTTTGGTCTCTTCTTGAGCTTGTAGATAGATACCTTTAAAAATTTTCTCAATTTCTTGAGTTTTGAGAACTTCATTTTCATAAATCTTTAGACTTGCAATAAGATTACGTATATGAGTTTTGTTCAAATCTCTTGCTTCCTTTATGGTAGTGACCTTAACATGCCATCTACTTCCCAAGCTACTAAGAAAACGCATATTTAAATCTTTCTTGCTATAAACTTTACCAAGGGAAGAGCATCTATTACTTACCTCAAGAAATCTATCATAAGCATTCTTCAATGATTCTTTTGGATCCTTTTTGAAGGCATCAAACTCTTGTATGCAATCATAGAGTTTGTTGTCCTTGGTGTTTTGATCTCCTTCAACGTATTCAACAAGAACATCCCAAATTTCTTTGGCAGTAACACAGTCGTATATTTGTTTATAGTTTTCATCTGGAACAGCACTTGATAGAATGTGAACAGCTCTAGCATCCAGTCCATCCGTAATTTTATCTTCCTCAGTCCATTCAGATTGATGTTTGAGGACATACTCTTCAATAGCAGGAGCAAGGTGATTTATGGTGTCATCATCTGCAGTAGAGGATTTACCAACTTTAGTATTGATTTTCATAGGTTGCATAGGACCCCACCTTTTAACATTCCATCAATCGTTTATCAATATTGTTCATATATCTTGTAATTCTTTCTTTCCAAATGTCAAAGTGATCTTCAACAAAAATAGGTACATGAGTAACATTATTTGATTGAAAAGCTTTTATAGTTGTCATGATCGAGCTTTCAAGCTGTTAAACTTGGAAAATAATAATTTTCAAAAAGTCTAGCTCCGATACCAATTGTAAGTCCAGTTGGCAACTAATAAGGTTAGAGGGGGTGAATAGTCTTTTAAAACTTTGAGGGTAGTTTTGAAAAACTTTAAAAATTGTAATAGAAATTGTCAGTCAGCTAATATAGTGTCAGCTTGTTGGTAGTTATAAAGAAACTGAAGTTGTTGATTGAAAAAGGATTTAATGGTCAGCTAGATGACACAATTTTAATGTTATTGAAAATAAATCACAAGCTATGAGGAAAGTACTGAAGTACAATTTATAAAACCAGTAAATAAACAATTTATGTAAGATACTCGCTGACACTTAAGTAGATTGAGACTGCTTAAGTGTTAGATTAGTTTGTAAGAGATGAAGAGTAAAAACAAATCAGCTGAAGTGGTTCACAGTATAAACTGCTACGTCCACTACCAAGTTGGTCAAACTTGGATTTTTGAAGTGCACTAATATTATTAAAAATCTAAATGATCTATAATGGATCAATGTACAACAAAGACCGGTGTTTATGGAGTATGATTGAAAAACAATCACACTCGTGAGACAATCAAACTGATTCCTTAAAGAATATGAAATAAGAAAGGAATAACAAGACAGTGATTGTCAAAACAATAACTAGACGAGAAATAACAATGAAGACTATCTAGCTAAAGTTTTAAGGCTGAGGCACTTCAAGTGAGTAATCTGCTTTGAGAGTATGAATGCTTCAATTGTTCTTCAAGAGGTTCCTGTGGGTATATATAAATGAACTTGTAGTGCAGTCCATTAGAAACACTTTGGAATTTGAAATGTGCCAATAATTCGGAAATATCTTTTTACAAGATCATGGAGATCCTGTTATAGAGATAAAGAACAGTAAGATCTATTATAGCACAAAACAGGTAAGTGTCGGTACCAATAGATGTTTAAGCATAGAGGGTAAGGAAGCTGACACTAAAACACGAGGATCAGCAGCAACTAAGCAACTGATAATAAAATACAACTAGCTGACCAAATATATTAAACCAAATAAATTACAAGTTCTAACTAAATAAAAGCATAATGATTTTGTGCTCTACGCTGGTAGCCACTCTGGGATGGTTGACCAGGGAATGGAATATTTCAACAACATGAGCAAGAAGTTTGGGATCGTTCCTGAGATTGAACACTATGCGTGTGTGGTTGATATTTTGGGTCGTGCTGATCAGTTGCATGAAGCTATGGAGCTAATCAAAGGGATGCATATCGAACCCGATCAATAGTCGGTTTGCCTTTGCTTTCGGTGCATGCGAGACTCATAAAAATGTTGAATTAGGGGAATATGTTGCTGATCAGTTGTTAAAATTGGAATGTGAGAATGATGGATCTTATACACTTCTTTCAAACATATATGCCAATGCCAGGCGTTGGAAAGACGTGGCTAGGATCAAGTCTCTGATGAAAAATACAGGATCAAGAAGAGACCTGGGTGGAGTTGGGTCCAAGGAAAGAAGGGCACTATAACCTTTTATGTTGGAGACAGATCTCATCCCCTATCTTCACAGATGTATGATATCCTTGAGGATTTGATTCATTGCATTAAAGTGTTTGGCTATGTTCCTGATACACAATGTGCTCTTCATGATGTTTATGAAGAAGAAAAAGGTGACCTTCTGACTGAACATTCTGAAAAACTGGCACTTGCCTACGGGATACTTACAACAGCTCAAGGATTGCCCATTAGGATTAGGGGTGGAATCGGGACGGGACCCGTCCCGATACCCCTCATCCCGATCCCGTCCTGATAGAATTTAGGATTTTAATTTCCTTCCCGATCCCGTTCCCGATAGGTGTCGGGATCCGACAAATCGGGATCCCGACAGTTCGGGAAATAAAAATCTCGTAATCTCAACTATAATATCTATAAACAATATTTTCTGACACTAAATATTTTTTAAATGTTTATATCATAATTAAGATTTCAGACTGTATATTTACAAGTATACTTGAATATTTACTTAATGGTGGATATTGTTGAATCTGTCATTATGAGCAAAATGCACCCCTCACTCGTAGGATAAGAGCTACACTAACTGCAGAAACGTGATAGACAAAAAAAACCACATTAATTGTGAAAATAAATTTAACAAACATCATTAAGTAATTTTAGCAAACACAAAATAGACATTGTTTAACACTCACAATATTTATTAAAAAAATTAAAAAACAAATAGTCGAGATTCGGGAATCCCGACGGGATTGATAATTATCCCGAATAGCGTTCTAAAATAAGTCGGGACGGGATCAGGTCGGGCGTCGGGACGGGTTGGGAAAAACGGGACTTTTGCCAGCCCTAATTAGGATCACCAAAAACTTGTGTGTCTGTGGTGAATGTCATATTTTTTACCTACATATCTAAAATCATTGACCATGAAATAACATTAAGGGATTCCAGCCACTTCCATCACTTCAGCAATGGATCTAGCTCATGTAGAGGTTATTAGTGAAGATGATGCCAGTCTAAATTGTCGAAACATGTCTCTCTGTACTATGGGTGACACAAGGAAATAGCCATCCACATTCAGTTCAAGAAAAATTGAAGCTCATGCTACCCGAACATTCAAAGAAAGTCTATATACGAGTCACATTAGTGGTAGGCTTCATTTACTTATTACTAGCAAAGTCCTATGCAAGTGTCTATCTATGACATTCAGTCTTTCACCTGGAAAAGCACTTCGGTTTGTAAGGAACCCACTTTGAAATGCTGGGAAGGACTTCTTAGAAGGTATAGAAAGCAGAGCCTGGGTTGTACTCAGACTAGGCCTGGCAATTGGGTGGGTTGGGTTGGGTTGGGTTTGGGTTGGATTGGAATGGGTAATGGGTTGAAACAGATCGAACCACATTAGAACCCAAATGTCAAACGGGTTGAAATGGGTTGGGTCAGAATGAGTTGGGTTAAAACGGGTAACGGGTTAAAGCGAGTCGACCCGTCTCAACCCAAGAAATTTCCCCCAAAAATCATAAATTTATAACATAAAAAGTCACAGGTCGAAATGGGTAACAGGTTCGACCCAACTCAACTCGTTAATATTATTGGGTCGAAACGGGTTACCTGCTTCAACCCAAAAATATTAATGGGTTGGGTTTGATGGATTAATGGGTAATGGGTTATAATTGTCAGGTCTAAGTCAGACTGTCAAGGTTTTGTTACTCTCTTCTGGGGTTATGAACTGTAAGGGAGATCTATAGCAAGAGGATATATATCCAAAGTCCAAACTGATAAAAAAAATGCAATTCGTACCAGTGTTGTTCTTGGATGTACTTCGTTCTCCACGTAACTTAATCACAACGAAGGCCAAAAACCTTTTCTGCTACATAACAGGTATGGCCAACCCAACCGGTTTCTAGATCCCTTCTTAATACTACACTTTCTTTGTTTTAGCCCGAAGGCCTTACAGTAGACCTGGGCGTACCAATTATTCCATGTAGTCAGACCGTAGACACCACAATCTCATACCCTTATATTTTAATTTATATTTCTATAAATTATGTACTCAAAATGGACTAACTATTATAATGTAGGATGATTGAAGGGCCTAAGTGCTCATGAGAAAAGATAAGAGTGAAGAAAATGTCAAGCAACAAAGAAGGAAAAAAGGGAGGGTAGGGGGTGGGAAGGCATCATAATTCATAAACCTTCCACCACTGCTCAGTTTTATTTCCCATTCTAAAAACCCATACAAGCTCCACCCTCTCTGGTCACCGATATAAAGGGTGTTGTACCTAACTTATTTTAGTTTTTAAACTTTGATTTTTTAATGTATTAAGGGTGTTGTACCTAACTTATTGGTTTTTAGCTTATAAGCTAAAACAAACACTTTAAATGTGACTTATTTTAAGCTAAAAGTCAAAAGTCACTCTAAAACAGTTGTAACAAACGAGTACTTACTTTGTTGTTGTGCAATTTAATTAAGTATTTTCTTGTTTCTTCAAGATGCAATTACTTTGTATATTCTTCTTCTTTTATCTTATTTTGATTTGACTTTGACCAACATGCAAGTCATTTATGTCGATTAGTTTGAAAAACGTTATTTGAGTCTTAAAATGCCTTTTCGAAGAGTTCACTTTAGAGACTCATAAATCCTTCACATTCATGAATTGAATGGTTTGTCCTTCTCATGGATTGGTGAATGGTTCCTTATTCATTTTCCCAATTTTATCTCTTACTCCCTTTTCATTGTGAACTAGAAAAGTGATATTTGCACACTAAAAACAAATCACATTCTAACTAGTTTACTTTTGTATAAAGAATAAGTAGTCTAGTTTTGATCCTTGCGATTTTAGAAAAGGCAAAACACATATTTGGATACCCAATTTTTCAAAAATTTGCAATATGGCCATATAAACTTTAAAATTATTGTCTTTGTCACTGAATTAAAGTTATGTTGCAAGCGAGCCATTTTTTTCAACAAATGCTAGTTCAACTATTAAGTTTAAGTCAAATTCCTAGTTTGCCCCTTTAAATTGAAAATTACTATTTCCCCTCACTCATGCCGAAGCATCAACCCTTTTGAAAGCCCTTATGCATTGAACAGCTCTTCAGTTTGAATAATGGTGTACTAATTAAGTATTAAGTAAGGCAACAAAAGGTGAGGAATTCACAAAACAATTTTTATTCCGATTCAAAATTTAAAAAAAGAATCGTTGAATATTCTTAACATGGAAGATGGGGAAGAAATCATTGCAGATTGAGATAATCAAGCGTAAACAAACACAAATTGAGATAATCAAATAATAAAATAATCAACAGTCAATTAATTATTTCTTAGGGAATCGATGGGTCAAACCGATATGAGATCGAACAGAATACCCTGATTGACTTTCACGAACATACTGATTTGATCTGAGAAAGGGACAAAATAGAGATTTGACTTAAACTTAATGGTTGAACTAACGTCTATCCAAAAAACAGGCTCGCTTGCAAAATAACTTTAGTTCAGTGGCAAAGATAATAATTTTATAGTTTCGGTGGTTAGATTGCAAGTTTTTTAAAAATTGGGTGGCCCAAATATGGGTTTTCCTTTAGAATAAGATCTTCCAGTGTTGTAATATTATCAATGCTCGACCTTTATTTACGTATTTGTTTATTTGTGCTTTCACTAGTTTATGACACATTTTAAAACTCAAATCTTGGTCATAAAAAGCAGTCTAAAATTAACATGGAAATGGTTTGTTTATAGTTAAAAATGTCATATTTTGTGGTCATGACTTAAAATAGGGTTTTAAAATCAAAACTTTGAAATGCTATTTTCTTTTTTGGAAAATGCTTGACTATTCTCATCTCAAAAATCATGTCCAAATTTTCATCTCAAATGTTAATCAAACTATAACATGTTTTGGGTATCTTGGTAATTACTTGTTTAGAGTTAAACTTTCAAGTTGACTTTACTTTGCTAATCAAAGCCTATGATGTTAGTTTGACCTCCTATAACCTCACTTATCTCATAACATTTGGGATACTTTTGTGACTTTTTGACATGCTATTTTGTTTGATACAAGAACCATGAACCATGAGAGAAGCATGTTTAGGTGTCTAATACCTTTCCGATTCATAACTTAGCCTCTGAACCATAGAATCTAGGTTTTCTTCTGTTCCTTCATAAACGGAAGTGGCAATTTTTTTTATTTTTTTTTCATTTCGAGAGTTCTGTTTCAGGCCCAAAGTGTATTTGACACACTCAAGTTAGAATCACGTTGTTTTTTATGTGACGACGTGTTCGAAATGAGGTTCTCATAGTAACGACGTGGACGTGATTTTTCACAAGTTGGCTAGACTTATTTACGTTGCTCTTTGGTTCTTGATTTTCGTTCTCAAACAGGCCGAGACAAATTGTGCATTCCCTTTCATAGATGGCTGTGAATCCCAACGTCCCGTAATTAACAATGGGTAGATTGTTTAAAGAACTTGCGTCCTACCCATGATTTGTAGGGTAAAACGTGGTGGTAAGTGCTTTAAATCCCAAAGTAAGTTGTTTATTATGCCAAAAAAGTTTGGAAAGTGTGCACCTTTTACAGTTTCTACCAATTTTTTAATGATTTATGATAGGGGTGTAAAGTCGAATCATCGAACCAAATCAAACCATGCAGTTTCGGTTTCAGTACAAGGCGGTTCGGTTTTGGTTTCCAAAATCTAAAAACCGAGTGGTTCGGTTCGATTTGTGGTTCTTGTCTCCGAACCGAGTCGAGTCGAACCAAACTAAACCGAGGTGAATTTTAATTTTTTGATTATATTGCTACTATTGTTCAATTCTTAATGTTTTCACTTTTCAATTACCTTGGATTCAATTTTTCAATTATCATGTTTGATGATATTTGTAAGAAAAGTTTGATTTTTTGTCTATTAATGTTTGATGCTAATTAGTAATTAGCTTAATTTACCGATTAAAATCTACTTGTCTAATTTTAAGTGTTTTTAAAAATGATTAATTTAATTTTTTGTCGAACCACGAAACCGAACCAAACCAAACCAAACTGTGGTTTGATTTGGTTCGATTCCAAGCATTGGATAGTTCGGTTTGGTTTGAAATTTTTGAAACCGAAGGGGTATGGTTCGATTCACAGTTTTGACCTAAACCGAACCAAGTCGAACCGTGTACACCCCTAATTTATGAACATTTGTAGAGAATGTAATATGGCGGGGGCTAATGACACCCCAAGAAACACTCTCTACACCCCCACCCAAAACAATTACAAAAGTGCCATGGGTCAAAAGACAAAATAACCCCATCACTCTCTTCTACCCTTTCTCTACCATTCCCGTGCATAGCGGTCAGCTACCTTGCACAGTGCCGCCATGTCCGACCATATTCTTCCTTATTATTTCTATCCTTCCTCATGCACATCTTTTCTTTCTTTCTCCTTCCTATTCTCTCTCCTCTCCTTCTTCTTCTATCCTGCATCACTCTTGTAGTCAAAATTGAAAAAAAAAATTGGCTTCTCATGTTTGGCCAACCAGGGCTAAACAGTGTAGTTATTGTTCTAGTGGTGGTGTTCATGAGAAGCCGTTTTTTTTCTTTCAATTTTCAACAGTTGGGATTTGGGGAAATTGGGTAATTGGAAAATTAAGACTTTGGAAGGGAGGGAAGAGATGGGTTTTCATGAATTAGAAATAGAAGTCGAATATGAAGGGGAGAGGCTAGAGAGAGGCGGCGACCACGAAGGTTGGAGAGGGAATAGGTTGGAAAAGTGGGGTTGAGATTCGGCAGTTGCTATGAATGAGGGATAGAAAGAAGAGAAGGGGTAGAATAGGTAGTTAGGGTGAGATATAGATAGAAGTATGAGACAATTGTAAAAATGGGGTGGGGGTGTAGAAAGTGTTTCTTAAGAGTGTGGTTAACCCCGCCATGTAATATTTAGGGAAAAATTTAGGTCGGTCCACTTTTTCAAGTTTCTCATTGTTAAAGTACACCAGTTTTTAAAACAACCAGAAAAAGTCACTTTTGGTTGCGAAAAGACTGCGATACCCTTAATGGGCAAGAGGCGTGCTATGTCAAGTTTATCTATCGCGATGCAAAAGTAGTTCCTTCATCAATTAAGCCCACATAATTTTTCACCGCGATTCCTTTTTTTGTATATATCGCGGTGCAAAAAAAGTTCATTCATCAATTAAACCTACATAATTTTGCATCACCATTCCCTGTTTGATATATCATATTGAACATATTTCTATACCGCATTGCATATGTTTTTTTTTAATTAGAATATCAAGAGCCATCATTTACACTATTGAACCGCGTTGCAAAAATTAATGTACTAAAATTGATGAATCACGACTCAAAAATAGACTAGCAATTACACTATTGAACCATGGTGTAAAAATTAATGCACTAAAATTTATGAATCGCGGTACAAAAATAGACTAGTAGTTATACTATTGAGCCGCGGTGCAAAATTAATTCAATAAAAATTAATGAATCGCGGTTCAAAAATAGGCTAGCAGTTACACTATTGAACCGTGATACAAAAAATAATGCGATAAAATTGATGAATCGCAGTGCAAAAATAATTACCTTCGTAGCGCGCCTAAGATTAATTAAGGGTATCGTAGTCATTCTGCCACCAAAAGTAACTTTTTCCGATTGAAAATAAAAAGAGTGTATTTTAGTGATTAAAGGTTTCAAAAAGTAGACCGGCCCACAATTTTTTCTAATATTTACTAGTTATTTGAAGTTTGAGAACCGGCAAACTGGCTCCAACCTGGCCCAAAGAAATTATTACTATAATCTTTTTGTTGTTTATTTAACAAACTATCTATTACTCCCTCTGATTTTCAAAATATTATCTACTTTAACTCGGTACATCGTTTAAGAAAAAAAATTGATTGTATTATAAATATTGGTGAAATGTGTGGTTTTCTTTAATGTCCTTGAGTATGTGGTTATAATTAAAGTATGTAGAAAAAGTAAGAGTAAAATGGTAAAATAGTTTTTTTCTTAAAAAATAAAGTTTTGAAAGAAGATAATTATTTAAGAACGGACGAAAAATGAAAAGTTGACGATAATTTGAAAACGGAGGGAGCACTAATTACTAGAAGGGAGAAATCAGAAAATTAAAGAAATGTAATTAAACCCTTTGTGATTTGATTATGGAGCAAGTTGAAGGAAGGCTTTCTACAGTTACTTTCATCGACTTGAAGTTACTTTCATTAATTTCTACAGTTACTTTCATTGCTTGCAGGGCTACACCAAAACATGCACCCTATATAGATTTGGAGGGAAAGCTTTCATAAGGCTCACGCCATTGCTACTACTATGCCAAAACTGAAGCACCTTGAGATGCCTTACCTTTGTATAGGCACGACAACGTCGGCAAGTATACTCGAGATCATAACTGGCTGCGAAGAGCTCGAGTCTTTGGATGTAAGAGGGTGTTGCAAGTGAGGCTTGGCGAGATCAAGGACAAAGCACCACAGGTGCAAATATTAGGGCCATACGTGGTGGACCATTTCAGTCTGAAGGCCCGAGTTTGATATGGGATGAGCTGGATATTGATGGGATCTGATGCATTCTAGGCCCGACCCATTGCTATGACTGGGACCAATGGGCTTGTTGTGGGCCAGCCCGATTTGTTTGACAACTCTACTATTACTAATTACTAAAACAACAACTATTGGTATCACGTGACAGTTTTCTGTAAAATGATTGTATGTGTTAATTTTCTGTAAAATGAGATTTTTTTTTTGTTTTTGTCAAAAAATTGCTTAATTTAAAACTATATTTTATTCTATATTTCATTTAACAAGTTTTACTTGACTGAAACACTTTAATTCTCATCCTTTTTCATTTCTCTACTGTTTGATTTATACAAGATTCACGGGACAATTTTATATTCATTTTTTCTTCTATTGATCTATTAATATATTAATCTATATCTATTAATTATTAATTACTACTAACAAAAGACTTTTCAAAGAGAATCGACTTCCAAGAGGAGATACTCTTATTAATTACTACTAACAGAAGTCCTGCTGCCACATTGCATTTCAGTATAAATGATCAATTTCTATTACCCATTCATACGATCAAGTTCAATATTTACCTTATTTTTGTTTTGTTGAAAGTATTCTAATTAAAAAGTTTTACTCCCTTTTAAATTATCGTTTTTTTTTTTGTCCAAAAATAATTACTTAAAACTTACATTTTTAGAACATCACTTTTACCATTTTACCCTTATTTTTTCACTCTATTTTAATTATGGACCACATATACATGGATATTAAAGGAAACTACACATTAAACCAATATAAATAATCAAGTCAATTACTTTTCTTAAAATCAGTTATGACGATTATTTAGGGACGGAGGGAGTATTACTTATAATAAGTTTAGAAAATTATCTTATTATACACAACTTTTGTAATTTTTTTTATTAAAAACGTGCATCACACGGGTACTAACTAGTTTGCTTAATATGTCTACTAGAAAGAAATCAATAAAAAAAAATCAGTGTGTGACTAACATATGCAAACTTTAATGTAATTTAAGAGATAAAAATGGATGACAAGATAAAATTTAATTAAAATGTTGGTCAAAATATAAACTCCTTTCAGTTCAAGGGACTAAAACTCAAAATGGGACAAATGCAAGGACTGCTTTTATGGAGTTTGCCCTTTTCATGTCTTTTCTTTCTCAAAGCGCTCTGTTCCAGTTGAACGGTGTGACCTAGTTTAGTTCTTCAGTGTGATTCATCTTCATACCGAACCTTGTTGAATCAATTATGCAGCAGGTGAATCTCCTTGCCCTTCTCTCTTTTTTTGTCTATTCATCATAGAACCCTGATTTTTTCTATTGGTTCAATTATTTCGTTATGGAATCTGCGAATTTCTCCAAATATTTCTGTCAATCGATCATAGAACCCTAACATTTTCTTTCATTTCAATTCTTACGATGTATAATCTGCGAAAATGTCCAATTTTTCTGTTGGAGTTCTGACAAATTGCAGTAATATGGGAGGTTCTTCTGATACAGAAGTGACTTGGGAGAGATCAGCAGAACATTAACAAATTTGGTAGATTAAATAACCGCCTTCACGATCTCGAAGATGAGATTAAGATTGCTAAGGTGCCATTTTACTACCTAGTAGATGGATTATTGTATTAGAAATTGAAATCCTCCTTTTGTGTGTGTGCTTTGCTGCTAAGTACTTGTTTGGAGCTTACATTTCTAAGATATGTGGCTAGCTAATTATTCTGGTGCACTATTCACCGTGGACAGTTAGATTGATAACCATTGATATTAATGTCTTTAGCAATGTTTTCCAAACTCTCGAGACTTTAGAGGGTGCAAATAAATTGCAATCAAGCCATTAGTAAAAATTTGGTGGAATGGGTTGAGAACAAACCCACTATATATATCTGAGTATCTTCAAGCCATTAGTAAAATTTGTGGAATGGGTTGAGAACAAACTCACTCTAGGTGTATCCGAGTATCTTTTTTCTTCATTCCAGGTTTGAGGTTTTGGTGTATTCTGTTTGAAACTATGGTGAATGCTGAGGCTTCCCTCTATTGATTGAAGCTTTAGTCCTATAGATTTCACGGTTTCCAGGAAAGGACATGGTTTGTCTATGGAACTGCACTATACTTTCTTGGGGCATATGGTTGCAGATCGGATGCTTATGCTTTAGGGACATGATTAATTTTTTTTCCTTTGTTTAAGGAGAAAATCGAGGAAACTTTGTGATTTGTTCACAATGAAAGTCTTGTTCCTCACTTGTTAGGGAAATCAACAATGAGAGCTTTCTAGGTTTTCTGATCTTGGTGCTTTCTAGAGATTTTATAGGAGATTGAAGGGCGGTTCACCATTAGTTTTTCTTCCTTTCTTCCTTATTTTTGTTAATTTTGGCCTCACCTTATTTTATATTTTTTGATAAGTAAGCATTAAAAAAAAAGGGTTAATATTACTATTGATACCTTCACTTTAATTGTTTTTACTTTTGGTACCCTTTGTACTAAATTCATCAAATTTCATCATAAAACGTTTAAATGTCATCGATTACATACCTTCCGTTAAAGCCAATGCTTTTCAATTGTCATAAAATTACATACCTTTTAATAGAATTTAACGAAAGGTATGTAATCGGATACAATTGCAAAACGCCAAGAATGAAATTTGATGAAGTCCGCACAAAGGGTACCAAATGCAAAAACCAAGTAAAGTTAGGGTACCAAAAGTGATATCAAACCAATATAACGTCAA
>JABEVN020003707.1:0-17175 GCA_013146195.2 Codonopsis lanceolata | reverse complement strand
GGAAATCCTCATACGCCATCATTGGATAATCTGTCGCTGGCATGAGGTATTTCGCCAGGTACTGATACCTGTTTGGCAGTCGATCGGGCTCTATCACCCAGAAAGGAGGCCGAGGAGGCACCACTGGAAGCGCTTAAACGGATCGATGCCGACGTTCACCCGCTCGCCCATATATAAAGAATCCACCATGATGGAAACCATCAGTATTCGGCAGCGGATGAGTCCCAAAGCAAGCAGATAATGCCCCTCCGCACCCTCCCAAGAAGGAAGAATGCTACCGTGACTAACAATCCGTTCAAGACTCTTTCCCTATCCTTGCAACCTTTGTCTGGTCGGATAAACCCTGTTACTATCAACATACTGGGACAAGTATGGAGGTTGGTGAACTCGCCGAATGAGAGGACCCGACGAAAAATGAAAAAATGCGAAGGCCCAGACCTGCAAAAAAAAAAAAAAATATATATATATGTTATTAATAAAAAAAAAGGAGAGGAAAAGAAAATATGTGTTGAAAAAAAATAATAAATAATTAAAAAAAAGTATACATAAAAAAAGAAGAGAGAAACAGCAAAAGCAGGAAAGGGCATATACCTCCCACGTCGGGGCAAAACCATTTAGAGTCGGCGAGTCATTCCTACAGGCCTATCCATGGAAGCTACATACACCGCCAAACACACTGTCCCCAATCATATGAAGGATCCGCTCAAAATCTGCCAAACAGGCCAGGACGGAAACTCTCAGGGTAGTAGAAGAGTTGGCAAAGAGCGATGTGCCAAGAAAGAAAAATAGAAACGCTCTAGCCACTCGAGTCACGACAGCTATATCATTGGCCGGCACCCGCTCGGCATTGCTGAGAAGCCATCTCCGTACGCTGCCAATAAAAATCTCATCCGTCGATTTGAATTCCGGCTCAAAACCCAGGAGGTCCACTACCTCCTCCCTACGCCGACTGAGAGAGGAAGTCAGAGCCGTGGTCTCCCCTATGCCGGGTAGGAATGCCCGTGATCGCGGCAAAGTCACACGGGGTCATGGTCGCCTCCCCCCAACTGAAATGGAAGGTATGGGTGGTGTCCCATCAGAAGTCCCTGAGCACATCAAAAATAGGCAGATAGCTCGTGAAGTGGCTGAAAGAATGCATGAAGACACTAAAACCGGAGCCCTCCTAAAAGGCTGTCTTGCCGCTAGGCAACATGTCAAAAATCTCAGTAACATTGGCGCATGATGCCCGCGCCCTCTGGAATTCCCTGCGAATCTAAAAAAAAAAGGAGGAAAAGGAAGGAAAAGGTAAGTCCCCTATCCTTATTTTTCCTTGTACAGTCTTTTAATAAATAAGTATGAATAGATAATAAACATGTTGTATGCATTGTACTTCATAGAAAAAAAAAATGCAGCATGCTAAAATAACATAATAATAAAAAAAAACAAAAATCATTTTTTGTATTTTTAAATAAACACTTACCATTTTTTTATATACATGTACATAAATTCACATGTAAATAAACATTTAATTTCATTAAACATAATTCTTTTATGTGAAAAAAAAACAAAAGGTATATAAATAATAAAAAATGTATATGTTGTAAATATATGACACATACTTTTACATTCTTTCGATAAATAATAAAAATACATTTAAGAATGTATTTCAAAAAAAAAAAAAGGATTATATGCAAGTAATTTTGCATTTAAATAGTTATTTTCGCATCCTAGGCATCATAGGAGTGCATGCATGTTAGACTGCATTTATCATGTACATAACAAAATAGGAAAATATTCATACGTCATCCCATAATTATTTTGCATTGCAATTGCATCAAATAAAGTAGTTCATGCATCCATTATGTGTATTTTATTGTCCAATAAGCTGCATCGAGGGTGCACTAAAAAGAAAATAAAAGGCCACTAATCATGAAAATAAATATTCTCATGATTTTACCCTATTTTTGAAGGTCGAAGGAAGCAAGCCCATTTTGACCCGCTCATTGAGAAACTTCAAACTCGGATTAATTCTTGGTTTATTGCTTTCTTAACTACGCAGGTAAAATCACTTTAATTAATTCTGTTCTGAACTCCATTCTGATGTATCAGGTTGCAATATTAAATCCTCCTATTTCGGTCATCAAGCAAATCAATAAGATCTTATCTAATTTTTTCTGGGGTTCTGTTGACGGCAAATCTAAATCTCATTGGATTGCATGGTCTAACTGCCGCAAGCCGACTTCTGAAGGTGGCATTGGCATCCGCTCAGTTTCAGACATTATTCAGACTTTTTCTGTTAGTTTATGGTGGCGGTTTCGGGCTGGTAACAGCCTTTGGGCGAAGTTCATGCACTCCAAATATTGCTCGAGGCTTCATCCCTCCATAGCTTCTGCTCGTGGTCCGTATTCTTAGCGAAGAATGTGCTCTATCAGATCTAAGGTTGAGCCTTTTATTAGATGGATCATTGGGCAAGGCAACTGCTCAACCTTTTTGGATTATTGGCTCCCCGATGGTTCTCTAGTTCATCCCTGTTTGGATTCTTTCACTCGTGTTAGTATGTTATTTCACAATATGAATCAGATTTCTTCTAATGCTCGTCTGGCTATTGGTTCTGCTACCTCCGAGCTAATTGGCAGTCTTGGCATTACTACAGCGGATATTCCCGATCTTGCTTGCTGGAGTCTTACTCCTAAGGGCGGCTTCTCTCTTTCTTCGGCATGGCATTTAATTCGGCGCAAAGATCCAGTCATTGATTCAGCCAACTTCATTTGGCATAAAAAGTTGCCTCGCCAAATTAGTGTGTTTATGTGGTGTTTATGGCATTGTAAGCTTCCCATAGATGAAAGTATTATTAAGAAAGGAATCCAGTTTGCATCCAGATGCGCATGTTGTTCCATGGGCCACGAGGAAACCTATTCTCATGTGTTTCTTTCTAGCCCTATTGCGGCTCAGGTCTGGTCTGAATTTAATGATTTTGGGGCTATTCAATGCTCAAACCCGTCGGTGAATTTGACGTGTATTGTATGGTGGTATTCGAGGGCTAACTCTCCTTTGCATTGTGTTACTCCTTCTCTCATTCTTTGGGAGCTTTGGAAGTTTCGTAACTCAGTTCTTTTTGATGGCTCCAGATGTTCTGCTAAAACCATTATTGATCGGGTGAAATTCTCTATCAGTTCCATCTTCACAGATCTGGATCTCGACAATCAGCTTGATTGGCGATCTGCCTTTTCCCGCCGTTTTGGCCGTGGTTCCTCTAAGTCTATTCAGCTGGTTTCATGGCTCAAACCGGAGGTTGGTTTACTCAAACTCAACACGGACGAGGCTTGTCGAGGTAATCCGGGTATGAGTTTTGGTGGCGGTATTGTTCGCAACAGCCATGGCAATATTATTTTTGCGTTCTCCTCCTGTTATGGTCATTGTTCTAGCTTTATAGCTGAGTGTAAAGCTCTAATTCAAGGTCTGGCCTGGCTGCGTGATAATGGCATTCATCGGGCATCCATTGAAATTGACTCGCTCAGCTTGCTGGAGTATATTCGGGGGTCTTCAAAGCCGCCTTGGGAGAGTATTTATCTGCTGCGTAGTATTTCTTCTACTTGTTTGGGGATGGATTTTACTTTCTCTCATGTTTTCAGAGAAGCCAACTCGGTTGCGGATGCTTTAGCTAATTTAGGGGCTGAAAATAATTGTAACTCCTTTTTTTCTAGACTAGCTGATCTCCCTCCCTTTATTCGTGGTCTTATTATTTTGGGTAGGTCGGGCACTCCTTATGTACGTACCTCTTAGTTGCGTTATTTTTGTATCTCTTTTTTCGAGGTTAGGCTCCTCCGTCCTCCCATTCATAAGGACAAGACTGGTTGTCCCCCTCAAGTTTGTTATTTCTCTCTTATAAATAAAATCTAGCAGGGTGCCGCCCTTGTTTCCAAAAAAAAATAATATATATTCCCATGGCATTTACTATGTCCCTGCAGCATAAGCATGCATAAAAATAAATTTAAGGGCATAAAATATATCTGATTTGTCCCATTTTTATCTGAAAAAATGCCCGAAAGCGCGTTTCGGAAAATTTAAATTGTATATCGAAAAGTCAGTCTCGTGATTTTATTGCATGCAAAAATATGTTTTAGTGTAAAACATGCATCATATAGCCTCATTTGCATTTTATAATATAAAACATGCATAGTAGGGTCAAATAGTGACCACTAGTTCAATCATGCATCGCAAAAATAAATCATATAAATTTCTTGCATCACTACTTAATTACATCATTTAGGCATAAATAGAACATGCATAAACATCATTAATAAGGCCAGGAGTGCTCCAAAAGTTCCAAACAGTGCAGAAATTTAACAGATCTGAAGTATAGCTAGGAAAATCTCGAAAAAGAAAGAAACTTACAGCGGTGGGAGGAAGATTGGACACGTGAGTGGTCCTGTCTCGCAAGATATTGCCCCAGTCATCGATAGAGTACCGGTATCTGAGCTTATTCCGGATCAAGGGAGGAAACTCTTTCCTCATTTCGTCAGATCCTGGGTGCATAAGAGCCTTCCCCTTCCTGGATCGAGAAGAAGATGCCATCTGCTAAACAAAACACTGAAATTGGCGAAAGAAAATTGAGAAAAGGAGCGAAAATAAAGAAAATAAAAAAAACAGACAGCAGCAACAATGGTGAAGAAAAGAAAAAGAAGAGGAAAAAAAAAGAAAAATAATAACAAAGTCCCCAGCCCGTAAAAGCGAGAATGGCAGACATGCCAAATTCAGCCAAATCCGCGACAGCCACCTGGGCACGAAAAAGGTAAGAAAGGTATAGTATTCTTACCCTAACCTTAAAATAATTTCCTTTTAAAAGGAAAGTTTTTTTTTTTAAATAAAGAAAAGTTTTGTTTTGTTTTTCAAATAAAAGGAAAACTCTTTTTCAAAAATGAGTTTTTTTGGACTTCAAAGAATGCATTTCAAAAAAAAAGAGAGGAATATTTCGAACACACAAAAAAAGATGAATATTTCAAAAACACAAAAAAAGATGAATATTTCAAAAACACAAAAAAGAGGAATATTTCAAAAACACAAAAAAAGATGAATATTTCAAAAACACAAAAAAAGAGGAATATTGAAGAAAAAAAACAGAGAGAGTGAGAAGAAAGGAAAGGAAAAAGAATGATCTTTTTTACAATTTTCGAAAAAACTCGAAGAAAGCTTTCTTTGTCGTGCTCGACGACGGATTTTTATCAGTCGAATGCAGTTTTCTGGAAATTTGAAAGTTTTCTTATTATGTTTGGAAACAAGGTATTGACCAGCCAGACACAGTTTTGAAAATTCTTCTTAACATGTTTCAATGACAAGGTATTGACCGGTTGAAAGGTGGTTCCCGAAAAACATTCAAATCTTCATACCGTATTTGGCGGCCGTTAGCGACTGTTTGAATACGGCTTTTTCGAAAAACACAAAAATCTTTTTCCTGTTGTGTTCCTGATCGGGTTTTGACCCGAAGAACATAACATCCTCATTTGGTTGTAGTTTAGGTTTTTGGCCTGAACTATGTTTGGTCTGATTTCCTTTAATAAGGAATACGTAAGTAGTCTATATTAGTAGGTCCGACCATCAGAGCACTTCAAATTCATATCTGCTTAAAAACTACGATAACCTGTTATAACCGACTAAATATGTCTAGGTTATGGAGTTTGGATAGCATGATAAACTGTGCATTATAACTGCTACCTGTTGCATTTCTCTCCCGTTTTAACTGAATGAAATTGGAGAGTCTATTGTTTATCAACGATGTTCGTCTACTCAGTAAGACTTGGGTTACCCGTAGACTCCATCGTTGAGGGGCTCTGTAGACACCCTAATTTCGTACCCCTGGTATGTGACTCTGACATGTAATATCAAGAATTGTACAAACTTAACAACTGTCAAGTTACATGAGTCAAAAATGCGAAAGGCAAAGCATGATGTGCAAAACAGTGAATTGCGAGGGGTGAAAGTGTCAAATTTGAAAGTGGAACAGGAGCTTGGCGCGGCCTAAAAGGATGCTGGGCATCGCGCCAAGGAACCAATGTGTCGGCGCCAAAGGGCTACTGTAGCCTCTCAGACTTAACGCATTGTGCAACTCGTGAAGCCCATTGTACACACAAAGGCAACCGGCTGAAGAAATCAGAAAATCCCCGATGACTCCCTCGTCCCACCTATAAATAAGTGTGCTGGGCTCCTCATTTGAGTGTTCAGAAAAAATCGACAACGAAGCTCTGATATTTCTTCGCGTCGTAAGAACGCCGAAGTTTTGGAGAGAGGTGTGAGATAGGTGAGTGTAGCCCACCAAATCTTCCAAACCCCATCCAAACTCCGTCAAAACTTAAATCCACCGGTTATAAGTGATCCCTAGCCTAGTAGTTAGGTATCCACCTTACTTCCCCGGCCCAAAAATCCCAAAGTAAGCCGTTACTCTGCCCGAGTAATGAGCTGAAATACACAAAAACTAAGTCGTTATTTCGCCCAACCAAAAAGGCCAAAACCCTCTAAAATAAGCCGTCACTTTCCCGGCACCAAATCCTCTATCTCACTCTCTGTCACATTCCATGTCCCATTGAATCTCGGTCGTAGATTTTCCTTGTTATTTTAGTCAGTCTTCTTTTTATAAGGAAACGTGTAGGGATGAGATTCAATGGGACAAGAGATGTGACAGAGAGTGGGATAGATGATTTGAAGCCCACTTTGCCCAAGTGAACGAGCCGAAAGCTTCCAAAATAAGCAGTCACTCTGCCCAAATCAAAACAACAACCACACAACAAACAATAAAAAAGACTCCCTCTCCCTGAAGGACAGAGCGAGCACACTACCGCTCTAAAAGGTAATAGCCTTTAAGGGCGATTTATTTATTTATTTACTTTTTTCGTTCATTTATTATTTAAAGTTGTTATTTAAATCCGGCACAATGTAATCAATATAAACCGTTGTGCTGCCCAGATTAGAATAGGAAATATTATGTAAAAGAGCCGTTATAATGGCCAAATATTTTTAAATACATTTGTAATTATTGTAAGGAAATGACTGCAAGTCCGTAAATAATGTAGCCAAGGATGTATCTGTTTTAATTTCCTGTCTTTTAATGCTTTATTTATCTGCTAAATAAATATAACAATAAGCATACTTTAGCCAAAAACTACTTTTGAGACCGAAAGGGCGAGTTGGGTGCCTAGCACCTTCCCAACTCGTAACTTAGCCTACGAACCCGTTTCTTTTTGTTTGGTTTATTTTTCTTCTTTTTGGTTTTGCTTTATTTTTGCCTTAAAATAAAGATGGCAACTCTAAACGTTTTGGATCCAGTGGGGCCTCGCAACACTCCTTCTTTGCACTTTTCCGTTCTCCCCAAAAAGAGGGAGAATGGGAATGGAAGGGTGATGTATTCCCATATCCTGGTATCCCCTAAAAAAGGGATAACTTGATGCGGGAAACCCAAATCTCCCATAGTGATCCGAAACGGGCCATAAGGCTATTTTTAATAAAATCCATAGTGGGGGCGTCGCAATATCCTTTTTTGCACTTTTCCGTTTTCCCCTAAAAAATGGAAAATGGGAATGAAAGGGTAATGCATTCCCATATCCTGGTATCCCCTAAAAAGGGGATAACTTGATGCGGCAAGCCATAAGTTCCCATATTGGGTTAAAAATCCACTAAAGGCAACCGAGGCGCATTCCAACGCGCTATCATAGATAGCACTCCTCTCGCACTTTTGATTTCGTCTTCCCCTAAACAAGGGAGGGTGGAACGAGAGCAGTGGTGTCGCATGTACGCGCACCCCTATCCAAGGGCGCGCGGGGCGCGGGCGCACATCCCGGGAACCCACAATTACTGCTGCATACTTCCTTAAAGTTATCAATTGTAATGGCAGATCTCAATGTCTGCCGGTCAAAACCTGAACTACAGACTTCCACCTCTGCCGTTCACAATTTCTTGAACTGCAGACCTCTATCTCTGCCATTCACACTCTTATATCAGCACACTTCACACTCTACTGGAACTAATCATTAAAATTGGTTTCAGACCTTCTACACTGCTGATCAACCTTGTGTAAAGATATCTTTGACATAAAACGTTTAGGAGTGATTGATTGTTTTTCAAATAATATTTAAAAAAATCCTTCTAAAAGTGATTTCAAAACAACTTTGTTCTAAGATAACTAAGAAAAATTGGAAGATTGCTGAAGACTGTATGGATGACTCAGAAAGCTCCAAAAGTTTCTTCTAGTAAACAAAGAACACAAAAATCTTAACTGTTTTGCAAAACATTTTCTTGAAATGAATCTTTTAAAATATTATTTGAAATAATTTATGTTCCAAAATTTTATAGATTTGGGAGATTGCTGAGGATATTGTAGATGATTCAGAATGCCCCGTAAATTATCTACTAGGATATCTGGAATATTTAAAAACCTATCATATTTCCTAAATTTATTTTTACGAAATTCATTCCATTATTCTTGCTCATTGATATCAACACAACTTCATTTCAATACCCTAAACCTTTAATTAATCTGTCCTTCTCGGTATTGAAATCCTCGATTTAAGTCTCTAAACTGTCCAAATACATACTCCCTAGAAGACTTAAATATCGCAATCATGAATCGCCGCCTCTCCAATAAACACGTCCACTTACAATTGGGCTTTAAAATGATTACTTCGTCGGTTCTCATTTCAGTCATTTACAGCTTTATTGTGGACACTCAAACGACGGTTCTTGAAAAGTGTGTTCATCCGGCTCGTTCTCAGAAAGTACTAAATATATATACAGTACAATATTTGATAAATCTACATCGTTATCCAAACCAATCTGTACGATTATTATCAGTGCATATTCTTTTCCCCTGAGAAATTCTTCATGGCCACTTCTTCTTCCAACAGCGTCTCTAGCCAAATTGCTCCCCCTGAATCTTCATTCGTCCCCAAAGTAGGCCGTCAATCCTACATTCTTGGTCGCACGATTCAAGGAGAACAATTTCTCGTTGACAATACTGTTGGAGCTAAGATTATAGATCTTTTCCACAGTTCTGGACTCGTCTCCATCCTTTCTTTTCGCGAAGAATTCTACAGCCTTCGACTGGTCAACAAATTCTACTCAAGGATGTAGCTGACAAGAGATGGTAAAAGCCTCCACGGTCGCATTCGAGGTACTGATCTCGTCCTCAATGCCGATAGCCTGTCAAGAGTCTTCAACCTTCCCTCTGCTAGCCCTGACTCCATCAATGATTCTATTCTCAACGAATCATGGCTGCACTGTACTGGCTACCAATCTCGAGATGACTACAGTAAATGGGAAATTTTCAATTATCCCTTGTATATGTACTGTGTTTGTGAAATTCTGAGCCAATGCCTTCTGTTTCATGAACCAGGCTCAGGAAGTGACACCGGAAGACTTCGAAACTTCACCGTTGCTGTTCTCGACTCTCATATCATCAATCAGTCAAGTAGCCTCGCCTCATCCTGTCGGGCATTTGTGCGAAGACGAGTGAATGGGTCTGGTTTTCACAAGTACGCTAGGATTATCAGCTACTTCCTATGCTCCTACCACACCATTTGTTCCACGATTCACGAGGACGAACTCCTTCTTGTCACTGGAGAATTGCTGATCACTTGAGAATTGTTCAGCAATAGAAGTTTTTCTTATCACGATAGAAACTATTATCTAGATTCTAGCATTGATATTTTTGGAGATTCAAATTAGTATGTACTATTTAAACCTAGCTAGTACTTTCTTGCGTTATTTAGCGCTTTCCTCTTTTGTTATCTTCTCTATTATACTACATCTCTTCTAGTATCTTTCCTTATTTTTGCTTGCAACAGTCCTTCAATACTACTTCTTATTGCTTGCAACCATTAAGGAGGAGAGTTATGACATATCAGTTAAGGAAGAGAGTCAGGAGAAAAGATGACATATCAAATGATGACATATCGCTATGGCATTATGTCATAAGGAGGAAAGTTATGACATGACATATGTAAGACCCCGATTCCCGGTTAGCTTGAATTGCGTGCAATGCTCGCACTTCTTCCTTTGTTGATCGCTTATTTGATTTCTGAGAGAGTCTAGATGTGCATGAGAGATCATATTAAGACCAAAATACTTTTAAGAGATGTCATTTAGTTGTTAACTTGCTAAAGTCACAAGTCGTAACTCGACGATAATCGAAATACGACGCGATTGAGAGTTTACTCGGGTTTTTGTGTTCCTGACCTCGATTTGGTCCTAAATCTTTACGTGATGATTAAATAACATGTTTAGATGTGTTAGAGTTCTAGATGGATGCATATATGTAAGTATTAGATATAATCCATAATATCCTTAACATGATTTAAATCTTGTTTGAATGCTTGTCGAATCGACGGTTTGATTGCTACTTTACTTCTTGTCGTTTTTCTTCTTTGTACGACTTTTTCGGTTGGTATTATTTTGACCCTAGATGACTAGGTGAACTT
Organism: Codonopsis lanceolata; assembly: GCA_013146195.2. Lineage (NCBI taxonomy): Eukaryota > Viridiplantae > Streptophyta > Magnoliopsida > Asterales > Campanulaceae > Codonopsis > Codonopsis lanceolata. The sequence goes on along the minus strand of JABEVN020003707.1, from coordinate 6,733 downwards.
GGGGAATTAACTTAGAATTATTTTTGAGTGGTCGTGTAAACGTTTACACACGCTCGAGTTTGATTTTCGGAAATTCGCGTATTTTCGAAGGCCACGATAGGTCTGTAGTATTTTGGCCATAACTTTGTGTACGAAACTTGAATTGATCCGCTTTGATGTGTTAGAAACTAGACTCATAGATATTTCTAAACATACCTTTTTTGTAATTTTAGGACGTGTATTTCGATACAGAAACATTTTGTAAAATGACCCAAATTCTGGTCTACTATAGTTGACCACTCATTGTGTGTTAGACTTTCTATTTGGCCAACCTAACCCTACCCAAACTACCCTAGTTCGTCCTACCTATCCTCCATTGCATGTTCAACAAGTTTTGAGAGTCCTTGGGTGCATGCAAGACACTTGGCAAGGAAAGAACATCCACATGCACAAACATGCATTGGACACCTTCTCCCACCCCACTTCAACCAAAGATTGACCAAATGCCTCCACTAAGCCTTCCATTTTCTGCCATCTCTCTCCAAAAACGTGGACAACATTTTGAGAGCTGAAAGGAGAGTTTTCTTAGTGTTCTTGGGAGGTTCTTGAGTGATCAACAATGGTGGCCAAAGCTTGAGGAGTCCATTTCCAAAACCGAACCATAGAAGAGAAGAGGAGGGCAAGGAGATCACATACCCACCTTTGCATGGACGTTTTTGTACTTATTTTAGAGCTTGTTTAAGGTGAGTTACAACATCTCTTCTTATTTCTTTTAGCCTCATTGACCCTAGGGAAAACAATCTTGCTATATGAGGTCAATGAGAGCACTTAGGACTTTGTAGAGATGCCATGTTCTAGTTTATGCTATGTGATGAATTTGGGTTGTATGAACAGATTATAGACCTATTATAAACCATGATTTTGATGTCATTTAAGTGTGGTAATGCATGACAAACCATTCTACTTTGTTGTTTAAGTATTGGGAGCATATTGGATGAGATAGTTAGGCTTGTAGAGATGTCATGATCTTGTATGTGCTAAATGATGTATTTTGGGTTGTATAAACAGATTATGATCAGTTTGTAAATCATAATTTTAATGCTATTTAAGTGTGATAATGCATGATAAATCATTCCATCTTGTTGCTTAAGCATTAGGAGCATGTTTGGTGAAATAGCTAGGCTTGTAGAGATGCTATGTTCACGTATATGCTAGATGTTACATTTTTGATTGTATGATCAGTTTATAAACAGGTTATAAACAGGTTGTAAACCATGTTTAAGATGTTATTTAAGTGTGATAATGTATGATAAATCACCCTACTTTGTTGTTTAAGCATTGGGAGCATGTTTGATGAAATGGTTAGGCTTGTAGAGATGCTATGTTCTCGTATATGCTAAATGTTGCATTTTTGGTTGTATGATCAGATTATGAACAGATTATAAACCATGTTTATGATGTTATTTATGTGTGATAATGTATGATAAATCACCCTACCTTGTTGTTTAAGCGTTGGGAGCATGTTTGATGAAATGGTTAGGCTTGTAGAGATGCTATGTTCTCGTATATGCTAAATGTTGCATTTTTGGTTGTATGATCAGATTATAAACAGATTATAAACCATGTTTATGATGTTATTTATGTGTGGTAATGTATGATAAATCACCCTATCTTGTTGTTTAAGTGTTGGGACCATGTTTGATGAAATGGTTAGTCTTGTAGAGATGTCATGTTTCACTATATGCTAGATGATGAAATTTTGGTTGATGAACATGTTGTAAAGTATGTTTATGATGATATTCATGTGTAGATATAGATGATGAATTATTCTATCTTGTTTGTTTAAGTGTTGGGAGCATATTTGATGAAATGGTTAGACTCATATTTGATGAAATAGAAAGAATGAATATATATGCCTTGTTTGTGACTTCTATTCTATGTTGACTAGTTAATTGTTTGAGTGGAGTTTTATGGGTTTAATAACCTTAGTAAACAGATTGTAAAGTATGTTTATGATGATATTCAAGGGTAGAGATATATGATAAATCATTCTATCTTGTTTGTTTAAGTGTTGGAAGCATGTTTGATGACTTGTGAATGAGTATATAGCCCTAACTTCTGACCGTGATTCTATGTTGCCTACTTAAATGTTTGATTTGGGGTCTTATGGGTTTAATGACCTTAGTAACCTATTGATTCATGTTAGTATGGACATAGGAGAGTATTGAGGCCAACGGCTTCTATACCCTAATTTTGAAAGATTGATTATGACTCAACGGAGTTGACCATCATTGGGTTAGTATGACATTAAGGAGTAATATGCCTAAGTCCTACAAATTTTGGGGTAGTATTAATGGAGGTTAAGCCTCCAAGCATTTTAAAGTGTATGAACAACACTTGATGATTAGAGCCTTGATTTTATCTCTAATGTGATTATGTGCTAGTTGTGAAGTAAAAGCATGACTAGATGATTGTAGAGTACATGCCTACTTATTTGAGCATATGATAATGTATTACGTGTGCTTGAAGTTTGAGTCCACCGAGTCGGTTTGTTGAGTCTTTGGGCGGGACGATGCATCATCTTCACGAATTGTGAGATTCGTGATTTTGATGGATCGCCCATGGCCGGATTGACACACCCTCTATCGATGGCCACGGTAGGGAAGTAGTTGATCTCGTTGTAGTATGGAAACATGACTTTGATAACTATCGGAACTCGGCGGGGAAATGTCTCGGGACGCCGATATCCACGAAAGGGATATCGAGGACACATAAGTTTGGCACATGTTTTTGCAGGAGGCGATGCGCATGAAAAAAGGGTAACGATATCACCTCCCTTTTGTATGAATTGACTCACGAGTGCTTATATGTGAATAATGTGCTACGTGAATATGATATGATATGAAATGATGGTTGATTGAATTAATGAAATGTTATACTTGTTGATAACATGATATTCAAGATTGTTAAGTATGAATGCCTTGACATGATTATTTATGAAATGTATATTATGCCAATTGCATGAATTATTATTGTTGAGCATGATGCCATGACAGAAGTTATGTTAGTAACTTGCTAAGTCTTTATGACTTACTCCTATTTGTTTTGATTGTTTTCCTAGATCCGAGCCGAGCGAGTTTATCGAAGTGATTATCAAGTTATTGGCAAGAAGCTTTTGACGAGGTTGCTACCTTGTAATTTTAGTACCTTTTCTTTTGGCAAGGATTGACGGGACATAAAGTTATATAAACTTTATGTGGGGTAGCAAGACTTTATGTGTTTGATTATTAGTACTTATGTTTAATTAGTACTTAATGTTTTGAGAGCCATATGTTAGTCGTGCCTTATGTATTTATGATGATCATGCTTTAGTTGTTTTAACCATGTATTGGTTTGTTTATTATGTTTATTATCCGGCATGTTTTTAGCCGTTAAGCATGTTAGACTAGAGTTGTAGACTTAGTTTAATGTTGGGTTCAATGGCGTCGTGGATGACTTGATGATATATAATTGCTATAAATTGTTATATGTGCTATTGTTCGTCACATGATTTTATTTTTGGACCAAGAGATTCATTATCTCTAAGGTTGTGTTAGTTTGAGCTTGTTAGCTCGGGCGCCATTTAATTATTATACGCTTCGCATGTGTTAAAGTTTTTGGTATCGCCGTTATGGCCTACCATTATTTGCTATTTGTTTTCATTATGTGCTTTTTGGCGGCACGACCTCGGGGTCTCGTCTTGGGGACTCGGTCGGGTCGCCACGCTTGGTACGAGCTATTGGTTACCGTCCGCCAGATAGGTTCTTGGCCTAGTTTGGGGGTTGGTTTTGTGTGAATCGGAATATTAACGCCGAGAGTTATTGTAAGATTAAGATGTTTGAATCTAGAATGTTAGCACTAGTAGAGGTGCCAATAATGATGAGTATAAGGTAGTATTAGTAGTATCCATGTTTGAGAATCCACCGGATAATTGGTGGCAAATATTATGAGATTATGGTTTAATATTTAAGTGATGATCACGGAGTTAGCTCATCGGGAGCGCAGTACTTAGTACCGAATGAGACTAGAAGAATCCATGAATTGTGAAAGAGTTAAGGATTAAGGATGGAATATTATAGGCAATTTATTTTATTGCCAACTTGGGATTATCGAGGGGCAGAGACTATACTTATGAGAAAGGGTGGATTATTATGAATGCACTCGGAGAGGACCTCGAGAACTCCGTTATGATGATGATGAAGCTAGAAGGCGCTTGAAAAGATTGCCTTAAGTTGAGGATTAACGATTCTAGTAAAGCCCCTAGTGCTGCCTGTGACTCTAGTGAGATGGTTACGACTCGACTCCAGAGTTTGAAGAAATGTTGCTGGTCATTGCATAATTTTGAGACGAGATAGAGGTAACTCCTTATTTATATATTATGGTTATTATTATCGCTACTATGAGTGCGTGGTATCGTTAGCTCACATGCATTCATACATACATTGCATCAGTATTGAAATCTATTGATTGTTGGTTTCTCGTGTTTATTGATATGATAAAGGATGATGTCCCTGTATGGGATTTGTTTATGGTTTTGATTGAATTTTGATTTTTTGGCAAGCAAGTAATTGCGGTATAAAAATATGATAATGTTTACTAGTTGTATTTGCTAGTGGTGCTGAGTTTATACACTCTATGGATATACGTGTAATGTTATGAGTTGCATGAATTAAATGGATTATATGGATTATATGAATAGAAGTATGATGGTACTTGGTGATTTATATATCACATTTGCATGATATACGTGTATGCATGTGGTATTGTTAATAATAGGAATTTTGGCATTTGCTTAAAGATTAAATTATGAGTAAGGATATGGTTACAAAAAAATAAAATAAAAATGTATTTAACGGATATAGTTGTATTTGAGTATGAACATGCTTATAGTAGTAAAGGTAACTTGCTTAGTCTCGTTGCATGATTATGTGAGACAATAGGGAAGGATGCTTAGAAATTTTCTCATAGACCTTGGCATCTTGTAACGGAAGCTTTTGAAACTAATTTAGCCGGTACCCTGAATTGGTGATCAAAAGAGGTCCTGCTTGGTGGACTAGGATTGGTAGCAAGTAGGTTAGAAATTGACTAAACCAATTACCAAAGGAACAAACAGAAATGGAATGAGTTTTTAATCACGCTATTATGTGTTGTTATGTGTTTCATCCATAATTTGGAAATTTTAAGTGTGGCTTGCATGATCATGAATGTTGACTTATTGTTTTAGGAGCGTGTTGTGGAACACTCTTCTTTAATTTGTATTGCCTTATCGGCAATTTTTATGTCTTATGATTTAGAATTTGTTGTATCGAAGTCTCATGTTGTAGCACCGAGGCATATAGTTTCTAATATTGATCTTTATAAAGTCTTGATTTTTGTTTTTGTGATATGTTATTCATGTGGTTAATTAATCAAGAATGGAATTTGTGTACTTTTGTGACTCGAGTATGAGTCAAGTTATTTTCAATCTTAAGTGTTTGGTAATATGGTTATTGGAAATTTTTAACTTGTGAATGTGAGATTTTTGGTATTGATTTTTGAGTATTTGGTTTGGTTATTGTGATAATAGACTCAGATTGAGTCTAGGTTTATGGTTTGAGCATCGAGTGTTCACTGAGATTGAGAGACACCGTAGTTGTGTTTGGGTATTTGTTGTTGGGTGATGACCTAACGTTTTGGTTTTATACGGCTTAGAATTCGGGACTAATTCTTTTTAAGGGGAGAGGATGTAAGACCTCGATTCCCCGGTTAGCTTGAATTGCGCAATGCTCGCACTTCTTCCTTTGTTGATCGCTTATTTGATTTCTGAGAGAGTCTAGATGTGCATGAGAGATCACATTAAGACCAAAATACTTTTAAGAGATGTCATTTAGTTGTTAACTTGCTAAAGTCACAAATGTAACTCGACGATAATCGAAATGCGACGCGATTGAGAGTTTACTCGAGTTTTTTGTGTTCCCGACCTCGATTTGGTCCTAAATCTTTACATGATGATTAAATAACATGTTTAGATGTGTTAGAGTTCTAGATGGATGTATATATGTGTATTAGATATAATTCATAATATCCTTAACATGATTTAAATCTTGTTTGAATGTTTGTCAATCGAATGTTGATTGTTACTTTACTTCTTGTCGTTCTTTTCTTTGTACGACTTTTTCGGTTGGTATTATTTTGACCCTAGATGACTAGGGGACCTTGGGGAATTTAACTTAGAATTATTTTGAGTGGTCGGTAAACGCTTAACACAGTTTGATTTTCGGAAATTGCATTTCCGAAGGCCACGATAGGTCAGTAGTATTTTGGCCATAACTTTGTGTACGAAACTCGGAATTGATCCGTTTTGATGTGTTAGAAACTAGACCATAGATATTTCTAAACATACCTTTTTGTGTAATTTTAGGACGTGTATTTCCGATACAGAAACATTTTGTAAAATGACCCAAATTCTGGTCTACTATAGTTGACCACTCATTGTGTGTTAGACTTTCTATTTGGCCAACCTAACTCTACCCAAACTACAACTCTAGTTCGTCCTACTATCCTCCATTGCATGTTCAACAAGTTTTGAGAGTCCTTGGGTGCATGCAAGACACTTGGCAAGTGAAAGAACATCCACATGCATCGGACACCTTCTCCCCACCCCACTTTGACCAAAGATTGACCAAAATGCCTCCACTAAGCCTTCCATTTTCTGCCATCTTTCTCCTCCAAAAAC
>JABEVN020003706.1:0-17193 GCA_013146195.2 Codonopsis lanceolata | reverse complement strand
AGACTCACCATCACCACAACCTTAAAATTCACTATTTACAAATACAAATTAATTTTTTTGAATTTTCAAATTTGAAGATTGAAACTCAAACCGATGTGGATATTTGAAAATATATAATGATTTGAAAATCTCACAATGTTGTATTTCATCTAAACCACCACTACCATCCCTACAATTGCCACCACCATTTTAACACCACCATCCCTACATTCGTCGAGATTACCATCACCACCACCAAGAAATGCATTCACCTCGCCTTGTTCAAATGGAGACATATAATCTTTTTAGCTTCCGATTAGTCGGACTTTTTTCCTAGAAAGTATCACATTTCTTAGTTCCTATCCACTTTCGGTGTCAAAATTATTAAGTAAAGAGATAATCTAATTAATTTTATGATATACTACTTGAAAGGATGTCTGTTTGTGGAAGTATTTTCCAATAAAATGAGAGTTGTGGTATAAGAAAAAGAATGTCGATAGCCAAGGGAGGGAATAGAGATTCTCATATGTAACTACAGGGTCCTATGAAGGAGCAAGCAAGTTAAGAGCAAAAAGAGATTTGAGGTTTAGGCAGTTATGGAGAGAAGTAAAATATTGGAACTGATTATTTGTGATTACTATAATTGGTTTGTTTGTATTATATCTACAAGTTTGGGAACAATATGTTAGTTTTAAAAAATTTGCCAGTGTCTGAAAATTCAAAAAAGTAAATTGTAGATTTTAGTTTTTTTTTTCTAACAGCTTTGCTAAATTCATCAAATGGTTCTTCATTTTATTTTTTTCATCGTTTTAACACTATGACACATTTTCTTAACTCATTCATCTTATTTTATTCATGTGTAATAACTAAACATGCTAAAAATTTATTTAATATCTCGATACTCACCAATAATTCTATTATTATAGATACAATTTTTCATATAAATCTAATAATGTCTTTCTGAACATATTTAAGAATAAAACCATATTATTTTTAGTTTGAATAAAGTTTTAGTGTCTCGATGATAAAATTATTTTGTCATTTTAGAAAATATTAGGACGATATTTGTAACGATAATGGTAGGCAGGGAAGCGATAAAAAATCAAAATATAAGACTAAATGAATATAATTAAAAAATGTAGGGCCTAACTTTAAAATAGTTACAAGTCAAGAGATCAAATTATTATTTAATTATTCATATAATTAATTAGCCTATGACAAATTTACTCTTTTGGTCTTAATTAATGGTGAGTGATTTATTATATTTATAACTATTTTTTTCAAAACATTATTGTTTGGAATGATAAATTCGTATGTATTGTCTTAACAAATACCTGATTTATCAAATGGTTCTTTATTTTTTTCATCTTCTTGATATTATGACACATTTTCTTAACCCATTTCTCTTATTTTACTTATGAGTAATAACAAAACATGCTACAAATTTACTTAATATCTCGATACTCACAAATAATTTTATTATTATAGATACAATTTTTCGTATAAATCTAATAATGTCTTTCCCGAACATATTTAAGAATGTAGAACCATATTATTTTTTAGTTTGAATAAAGTTTCTTGTCTCGGTAGTAAAGATGTTTTGTCATTTTAGAAAATATTAGGCGCCATTTGTAACGATAATGGTAGGAGGGGGAAACTGATAAGAAAATCAAAATATAAGACGAAAAGAATAGAATTAAAAAAATATAGGACCTAATTTTAAAATGGGTACAAGTCAAGGGATCAAATTATTATTTAATTATTCATGGAATAAATTAGCCTATGACAAATTTACTCTTTTGGCCTTAATTCATAGTAAGTGATTTATTATATTTATTATGGTTCCTTTTTTCCAATCATTATTGTTTGATATAGTAAATTTATCTATATTATCCTTAACAAAAGGTACAAATTCATCATATGGTTCTTTATTTTTTTTAATCTTCTTGACATTATGACACATTTTTTTAACTCATTTCTCTTATTTTATTCATGGGTAATATGCTACAAATTTGCTTAATATCTCGATACTCACCGATAATTCTATTATTACAAATATAATTTTTCATATAAATCTAATAATGTATTTCCCGAACATATTTAAGAAAGTAAAACCATATTATTTTTTAGTTTCGAATAAAATTTTAGTGTCTCAACTGAGTAAGTAAAAGAAAAGAATAGCACGGATTCTCAAAAGAACTCAAATTGATTTCCAATGTAGCTGTGATTGTAGCTACAATGGGAATCACAATGAACAGCAAATAAAAGTAGCAGCGGAAGAATACTTTTAAAACAGAAAAACTGAACTCAAGTTTTACCAAAAACAATCTACAAGTTAATACTTGTAGACCTAACCTCAAGGCCACAAAGATTTCACTAAAAATAATAATCGTTTTTACAAAAACACTTGTGAAATCACACACAAAATATTCTCACAATACAATGAATCTTGGAGAACAAAAACCCCACATAAAACAGTGTAGATGAAACGTGGGAAGAAATAAGCAACTTTAATTCTAAGCGAAATAGGAAGACAAAACAAGCCTGTTTCGAGGTCCGATGTTACTACCAATGTTGTAACATTGACAGCCTTCAGCGAACGAGTGTGCTTTAGGTCTGAAAAACAACTTTAGTATCTTCTTGCTTCCGCTCACAGATGTATTGTCTTTATTCTCTCTCTAAAGCTCTACAACTGGACCGTATCCTCACCCTGAATATATAGCTGTCCGATCCCTACACAACATGCAAAAGAGACCATCTACTACAAGGAAAAAGATTAGTTATTAAGGAAAAATCAACAACCTACCAAACTTGTAAGATTTTGTTACCAATTATGAAAGAAGTCAAGAAACTTGGTTTGACTAGGATTTTTCCCAAGATTTAGTTACCAAATATGTTGCACCTGAAATTTAATAAAGATTATGATACCAAAAATTACCAAAACTAAATCTAATAAAAAAATACTAATTCCTAAGTTAATACAAACTTCCAAAAAACCTATTTTGACCAAGAAATGTGAAAACAAAAAAAATAGGCTTTGCCTATTTTACCCTTTACAAGAAGGGTATTTTATCATTTCAGAAAATATTGAGCGACATTTGTAACGATCATGGTAGGTGGGGGAAACTGACAAGAAAATCAAAATACCAAACGAAATGAATAGAATTAAAAAATGTAGGACCTAACTTTAAAATAGGTACAAGTTAAGGGATCAAACTATTATTTAATTATTCATGGAATTAATTCATTTATGAAAAATTTACTCTTTTGGTCTTAATTAATGGTGAGTGATTTATTAAGTTAAGAGGTAGGTTTGTCCATACATTAAGTTCTAAGAAACAACCTTTACTTTTATAAGTAGTTAGATTGGATTAGATTAGATAGATTAGATTAAGTACGAAACTATAATGGATCTATGATGGGTTGAAGGATTTTTTAGTAGGGACGAAGGCGGAAGAGGAGGAGGAAGAAGAAGGCTAACAACGGAGGACATGGAAGAAGACGAAGGACATGGTTTGACTCATTATAATTTTGTATTGCGGTGTAAAATTGGATGAGAGATTTAAATTGATGCATTAAAAATTGATGTATCGCATTGCAAAATTTGGATTAGGGATTTAAATCGATTCATCGTTGTGCAAAAATTGAGCAACGCGGTGCATTTGAGTTAATGATCCGTAGCGTGCCTCATGCTCATTAAGGGTATCGTAGTCTTTTGACCCTCAAAAGCGACTTTTTTTGTTTGAAAAAAAGAACGCGGTACTAGAGCTATTGAAAATGTTAGAAAGTGGACCAACCCTAATTTATCCCTTTTTTAGGGATAATTTCGACCAGTCCATTTTGCCAAGTTTACAACCCCTCTACTAGAGATGTTAATCAAGTTAGGGTCAACTCTATATAGTTGTGACCCTATAGACTTGGGCCATGGGTTAAATGAGTCACTAAAATTGTAGCCCTGACCCTAACCCTGCAGGTCTCGTTTAAACGGGCCACACCTAATTAAAATTAATGGTGCTATTATTTAAATATAAAATTCGAAATTAAGTAATAACCGGAGTGACAGACAAGGATCGACAACACAATCCAAAATAAAGTCATATGACGAGTTAACAACATCACTTAAGAGACGAAATTCAAAATCATAAAACAACTTTAAGTACTACTAAATAAATGGTACTAATCAAAAATCATGAAACAAGTCATTAAACAACATGTTTAGTCTAGAACCACATTTGAAACCCAGTATTGTTTCGAGAAATATCTTCTTCAACATCATTATCCTCTTCATGTACAATAATAAAATAACATAAATTAATTGTTCGCACGAATAATACAATCAACTATTTAAATCAAATAGTAACGTAAAAATATATACTATTACCATGAACAAAACCTTGTAGCCAACTACAAGCTAGTACAAATAAGTACTTGCACATGATCATGAAGATGACTTCTATATTTATTATGAAAACGAGCACCAATGCTAAAAGTAGACTCGAATGTCATAGTCATTATATGAATGTTTAGTTAGATATGTTAATCGGGTTAACCCTGACCCTATTAGCCCTGAATTTAATATGGTTACTTTTTCTCGACCTTAACCCTTTCCGATTTCGATTTAACAGGGTCGGTCATGCGGTCCTCGGCCCTTTTAACATCTCAACCCTCCACTCCCCCCCTTTTTTTGCAATCATTGCAAGCCGGTCCACTTTTCCAAATATTTAAGCCCTTAGGTACCCTTTTTCAACTACAATAGTCAACTTTCATAATTTTGTTCCAAAAATGCCCAATATTTGTCTTCTTCGATGCCCGACTACTCTGCCTCCCTCTTCTCAATTACGAAAATAGAAAATCTTTCATTTTCTCTTTGTGCGATGTCTTGAGTACTTTTCTAGATCCTTGAGGCAAGATAACATTCTGATAGAAACTACCATCCGAAGTGTGATCAGATGTGGATTACTTACCTGGCCTTCACGATGATCTTATGTTTATGACCTTCTTTCCGGCTAACAAATATCGATCAAGAGGGCGGAGGATTCGCATATCTGGCAGAGAGCGTTGGGGATGGCTATCACTATAGCACACTGTGGCACCCTAACCATTCGTTGCTTGTGTTCATGCATTTATATTGCTTGTGAGCATGTTTACTTAGTTTATAAATGTTTTAGAATCATTCATAAGTCATTCATGAAGCTCTTAACATGTTTAGAATCATGTATGCTTGCTTGTTGAATCGCCGGTTCGATTGCTTTGTTTTGGCCTTAGCGATTTCCCCTCGTTGCTCGTATTTCTTGTATTTCGTCGTGCGAAGTGTTCGTTGAGTTCTTGGCCTTGTATTCAGGTCATAACCATGTTTAAATAAGCCTTTTCCATGTCCAAGTTATCCTAGTTTGATTGGTGTTTGATTCGTTAACCATTCGTCGCATGATTCGAGCCTTGTTCTACCTTGTTCCGGATGTTGTTCGAGTGTGTTTCCGACTTGTTTTGAGTTGGGTTAGACCTTAGAATGGTTGCCCATGAGTTTGGGACCACTTAGGACATGTTTAGACCAAGTTCAAAGGCTGGACCATGTGCTCGCATCGAATTCTGATCACCAGCTCGCGGGGCAATGCTGAGAGCATTGCAAAATGAACATAAGCAGGTCCAGAAGTCCAGGCGCCCGCCTGGCCTCATGTGAGGCGCCCGCCTCAAGTTGAACACACTCCAGAATTTTTCCCCTGCTTTTTGTTGTACGACTTTTGCTCCTAAACTCCTATCCAAAACCTTTTCTAAACCTCACTTAAACCTCCCTAACCCTCCTTACTTATACCCTAACATCTCTAACAAGTTTTAAGAGTGGATTAAGAGACCTTTAGTGATTAATTAAGCTACGAAAATCAGATATTTATCAACCACATCATGTTGACAGTTGTCCCACTCACTTGTTGACCATTCTTAAGCCACAAATCTGATGTTGTGACCTCATTTCTCACCCTTCTCCTCCAAAAACGTGGTTAGCCTCTCCCATGGAGTTCTCTTGAGTTCTTGAAGCTATCTTCTTCATCCTCCATGATCCTTCCCTCATTTTTTCAAGCCACCTCCATAAGAAGTGTAGAGCTTGAAGACTAGATCATTTTCAACCGAACAGTTTTCTCATTTGCTTTCTTGGGTGTAGAATACAAGTAAGTTACTTCTTTTCTTCTTTGTTTTAGTTCTCATTGACCCTAAGGAAACAAAGCTTATGATGTATGAGGTCAATGAGGACACATAATTGCTTCTTATGCCTTCATCTTGTGTTTTTAAAGAATGAGCTAGTTAGAAGCATGTATAGGATGATTCCTTGCCTATCAAAGTTTATAATACTCTTTCATCTTGTCTATTTAAGGTCTTGAACATGTTAGAAACATGTATTATATGTGTTGCTTGAACAAGTGCTATATGAGAATGCCCTAATTTGAGCCTACATTGTATGTTGTTAAGTTGTTATGTGTTCTATCCTCAAAATTGAACTCTATGATGTATATGAATCACATTGCAATGCCTTGGTGAAGTTATAACCTAGATGAACTTAGAAATGGCCTAGGTTGGGTTATGAAGCACATAGCTTCAATTTCCCCAAAATTGGGAATTTAGAGTAAAGACTCAACGGAGTCGACTCTAGGGAAGATTTGAACATGTTGAACTCTAATTTCAATCCCTACGAAGTTTGGACACCATTTGATTGAGTTTACTCAAATATGAGCTTGGTTTAATTGTTTGCAACAAGTTTATATGTATGATGGGTTTTGAGCAATTAATTGCCTTGACATGATTTATGGTAGAGATTCATAACCTACTTTGTCGGATGAGTTCGCTCTTGTCGAATTCGATCCTTAATTGGTTTAAGTCAAGTAAACATCTACTTGTGCATCACATTGAGTCCAGCTGGCATTATTTGGTTTGTTTATTAAGTCAGGGTGGGACGATGCATCGCCTTCACGAATTGTGAGATTCGTGCTCGCTATGGATCGCCGCACTGACCTCACACACACCTCCACCAGCGGTGGGGAAGTAGCCCTTTGTCAGTATCAATACGTGCCGCATTGGCTTGCTAATGAAATCGAGTAGGTTCTCGGTATGAGTCGATGAATTCACAAAACATCGATGGCACGAACCAAGAATGTAGTGTATTGCGGGGAGCTACGAGCGGCCGTGACTATATCATATCCTACTTGTATGATTTATTTTCCCGCACATATGTGAATAATGTGCTAAGTGCTATATGATGATCATGTGCCATAATTGTGATAAATGTCATGCTATAACATGAACATGCATTTTTAGTAACTTACTAATTCTTTCGACTTACCCTATTTGTTTGCTTTGTTTTCCTTAGATCCGAGCCGAGGAGACGGTTCACGCTAGATTCGCCATTCCGCGTTTGGTTGCTTGTGAGCTCAAGGTTGCTCTTTTAGGACTTTTAGAAGTTAGACTTTTATTTTGGCAAGGACGTTGGGAAGCAAGTCACTTAGACTTGTCTTGGGATTTTGTTGTTGTAGTAAACTTAATGACTTGATACTTAATATCTTTTGTATGCCGACTTATATGTCGTGCTTGTTTATATGTTAATGGTTCACTACAGTTTCTTCCGCTAAAGCTCTTTTAAATATTATTGTTGTTGTTTTCTCCGGCATGTTGTGGCCGTTGAGGTTTTTATAAGCATGTGTTAAAATTGTAGGAGTAGTTGTTGGGTTCCAGCTGTAACGTCGCCGATGACTTGTTTAATTTAAGTTATTTTCCGGTCAAGTGTAGCCGAGTTGTTATTTGTATGCAATGTTGCGCCACATGAATTTTATTATCCTACTTGCGCATGCTTACTTGTGTATATTTAGGCAGTCCGACTTGGGGTTTCGCATTGGAATCGGGGTGCCACAGCTTAATATCGAGCTATAGGTTAGCGTCGGCCGGGATAGGTTCCATGGCCTAGGTGGGTTGGTTATTTGTGTGTTGATTCTAACGCCGAGTGAATTCTTGTAGGGGTTCGATGGAGAATCCTAGGGATGGCAATGGTAGGTAGGCCCGTGGAGAGGTCGCCACGAGCCGAGGTGCCACGTAATCGGTGGGTCGGGATATGGCGAGTTACCAGTAGGTACACCGTAGGTTGATGGCTTTTTACGGCGGGGCAGGCCGGGGGGAGGTGAGGGAGCACCACCGCCACCTCGACGGGAGGAAGTTGTACCACCACCGAGACCGAGGAATGATACCACTCTCCTAGAGAGATTCCTTAAGCTGAAGCCTAGTGCATTTCTTGGGGAGCCGAAACCTAGGGAGGCTGAGTTGTGGATGGAAGAGATGATCAAGGTACTATCTATGTTGGGATGTATGTGCCGATGAGAGAGAGTATGCTAGCGACATTTAAGTTCAAGGGAGCCAGAGCCGAGCATTGGTGGAATGTGTTGAAGGAAAGTTGGGAGATTCAGCAAGTTCCTATTACTTGGGCTGGGCCAATTTTCAAAGGGAGTTTAAAAATGAGTATGTACCGGATGTGGTTCGTAACAAGAGGAGAAAGAATTTTATGATCTTGAGCGGGGTAGCATGGCGTAGCGGAGTATTCCGCAAAGTTCATGAGAATTGAGCCGTTATTGCACGTACTTGATTCCTCTCAAGCACGGAGGACACATAAGTTTGTTAAGGGGTTGAGAACTGAATTTAGGAAGCAAATTCTAGCACTTAAGCTCACTTGATTATCAGAGTGCGATTGATAGAGCTTATGAGGTGGAGAAGGATATTGAGGAGCACCGGCAAGAATAATTCGGGTAATGCACGGCGCTAATCGGGAATAATAATCAAGGGAATAACGGGTAGCGAAGGGGATACCAAGGAAGCGAGATAGGAGAGGTGGAGGCCAAGGTAGGCCACATACGAGGGAAGCGAGGCAACAACACTTCTTCTACTCGAGGCGGCAAGGATCGCGAGACTATGATTTGTTCGTTACATCGAGAAGCCTTGGGACACACGGTGATAGGTGTTGGGGAAAGGCTGGGAAGTGTTACGTTTGTGGAGGCAGGACTCACTTGAGGAAAGATTGTCCCAAGTATAAGGCCAATCGATCGGGTAGCGCCGGTCGGCGATGCAGGGCTAGAGAGATGGGGATGGTAAACCTAAGGTGCGAGCGTGTGTTTGCGCTTGATCGGTCAGAGGTTCGAGGGGTCACGGCGGTGATAGGAGGTACTCTTTCTATATTTGATCATAAAGCTCGAGTTCTTATAGATCCGTGGTCTTCACATTCTTATGTTGCTTCGCACTTTGTTGAGAATTTATGTGTCTTTGCCTCAACCTTTGCCATATTTGCTTGAAGTGTCTACCCCGCTCGGGGAATATATGCTCGCATCGAAGTGTTTAAATCTTGTGATGTATTGGTGGGTGACCACACTTTGCATGCGGACTTGGTAGTTCTACCTATACGTGATTTTGATGTGATTCTCGGTATTGACTGGTTATGTGCTTATCATGCTATAGTTGACTGCCATAAAAAGCGGGTTACTTTTTATATGTCGGGTGTGCCTGAGTTTACATTTGTGGGTGATCA
Organism: Codonopsis lanceolata; assembly: GCA_013146195.2. Taxonomy (NCBI): domain Eukaryota; kingdom Viridiplantae; phylum Streptophyta; class Magnoliopsida; order Asterales; family Campanulaceae; genus Codonopsis; species Codonopsis lanceolata. Next base: position 7,667 of record JABEVN020003706.1, on the reverse strand, counting down.
TGCATCGAGTGGCTTGCATTTTATTTCTGCTCTAAGGGCTAGAAAATTATTGTCTCAAGGGTGTACGGGTTATCTTGCATGCATTGTTGATAAGAAGAAGTCTTCGCCGAAATTAGAAGAGGTTCCGGTAGTATGTGAGTTTCCCGATGTGTTTTCTACCGACCATGCTATGCCACCCGATAGAGAGCTAGAATTTTGTAGTGAGCTTATTCCGGGGACTTCACCAATTTCTAAGGCACCGTATAGGATTGCGCCCGCGGAGCTTAAGGAGTTGAAAATTCAGTTGCAAGAACTTCTAGAAATTGGCTTTATTAAACCGAGTGTGTCGCCTTGGGGCGCACCGGTCTTATTTGTGAGGAAGAAAGATGGGAGTTTGCGGTTATGCATAGATTATCGGGAATTGAATAAGGTGACCATTAAGAATAAATATCCACTACCCCACATTGATGACCTCTTTGACCAGTTGCAAGGGTCTATTGTGTATTCTAAGCTTGATTTGAGATGGGGTTGCTACCAATTGAAGGTTAGAGAGGAAGACATTCCAAAGACGACTTTTCGCACTAGATATGGGCACTTTGAGTTTGTAGTGATGCCGTTTGGGTTAACAAATGCACCAGCGGTGTTTATGGATTTGATGAACCGTGTCTTTCATAGCTATCTTGATTGTTTTGTGGTAGTCTTTATTGATGACATCTTAGTGTATTCGAAATCTCGGGAGGAGCATGAGAAACACTTGAGGATTGTCTTGTCTATTCTTCGAGAGAAACAGCTTTATGCGAAGTTTAGTAAATGTGCTTTTTGGCTTGAAGAAGTATCATTTTTGGGGCATATAGTTTCTAGCGTCGGGATAGCCGTTGATCCTTCTAAGGTTGAAGTGGTGATGAATTGGAAGAGACCTAGTTCAGTTACCGAGGTTCGGAGTTTCTTGGGTCTAGCGGGTTATTACCGGAGATTTATTGAGGGATTTTCTCAGATTGTGACTCCTATGACTAGATTGACACAAAAGAATATGCCATTTGTTTGGAGCGAGAAATGTGAGGCTAGTTTCCAAGAGCTTAAGAAGCGGTTGACGTCGGCACCTATTTTAGTAACTTACTAAGTTTTTCGACTTACCCTATTTGTTTGCTTTGTTTTCCTTAGATCCGAGCCGAGGAGACGGTTCACGCTAGATTTGCCATTCCGTGTTTGGTTGCTTGTGAGCTCAAGGTTGCTCTTTTGGGACTTTTAGAAGTTAGACTTTTATTTTGGCAAGGACGTTGGGAAGCAAGTCATTTAGACTTGTCTTGGGATTTTGTTGTTGTAGTAAACTTAATGACTTGATACTTAATATCTTTTGTATGCCGACTTATATGTCGTGCTTGTTTATATGTTAATGGTTCACTACAGTTTCTTCCGCTAAAGCTCTTTTAAATATTATTGTTGTTGTTGTCTCCGGCATGTTGTGGCCGTTGAGGTTTTTATAAGCATGTGTTAAAATTGTAGGAGTAGTTGTTGGGTTACATGCGTCGCCGAATTGTTTAATTTAAGTTATTTTCCGGCCAAGTGTAGCCGAGTTGTTATTTGTATGCGATGTTGCGCCACATGAATTTTATTATCCTACTTGCGCATGCTTACTTGTGTATATTTGGGCGGTCCGACTTGGGGTTTCGCATTGGAATCCGGGTCGGGGTGCCACACACACTCCAAGGGCTGGAAATCCCTTTGGATCGGGTCTTCCATCCTTTACCACCGATAGCATCTTTCCTGGAAAAAACTACTTTTTATACCAATTTACTATTTGGGGGAGACCAAAATAACCTCGTGCATTCAACATTGCAAATGTTTCCAATGTACTCAGTCTGGAGGGAAAATGTTAGAAGTGAACAAATAATTTGGATAAAATGTCACCAATTTTGTTAAGTCTCCATCCAACTTCATTAATAGAGCGATGATGTGGACCCTTAAGAGTTTCTTTCATAAAATTTCAAAGTAAAAGGCATCTCCATATAAATATAACATTAACAAATTCCCTAATCATCTTCTTCCTCCCTCTCTGCTAATATAACAACACTCCAACAATTCCTTAAAATTGAGAATTACTTAGGGAATTTGTAATTCATCCACAATACCAAACCTTATAGTAATTTGATCAAATTAAACATGGCATCATCTTATGGCTTATTCACAATTGAGTTCATCAGGCAACACCTTCTTGACGAATTCACTCTTGTTGATTGCTTCTTCACCGAGCTATTCGATTCTATAACGAATTTCAACTAGGAAATTTGCAATTCTAACTTCCTTTCAAACTCTCATTTCGACTCTTCGTCTTCTCAGACATCTAGCTTTGTTCTTAAATCGCAATCTCTAATTATTTAAACTCATATGAAATAAGAAATATCCATTTAATTGATTTCACCTTTGATTCCATCAATTCCGAGCTAAATGATATCGATTTTTCCAGAGCTGAAATAAGTACGTCTGAAATAATCAATCTCACATCCTCGCCAAAATCGAGTAATTCGAGCTCTCGGAAGCTAGATTTGAAAATAAATCATGCTTTTTTGAAGAAGTTCGAGTAGTTACATTCGGCGATTCGACGGAAGTGGTAGTTGATAAGAATATGGTGGAGATGAGACACTACTGGAAGAATGCGACGAGAGGCCGTAGGGGTAAGTGCGCCACGGAGATTCGAGATCAAACCGGCGTCCTAGGGTTTGGTTAGGTACTTACGATAGTGCCATTAATGCTACTAGAGCTTACGACCAAGCCCCTTTCAAAATATGCGTTAGCAAAGTAATTCTTAATTTTTTGCCCGAGGCTATGAAGTGGAGAAAAGTAACCGACTCCACCACCGCCATGGAAAGCATCTGGAAAAGAAGTCGAGAAGTTGAATTATGCAGAGAGTGAGGAAGAAGATGATTAGGGAATTTGTTAATGTTATAATTACATGAGATACCTTTTACTTTTAAATTTTATAAATGAAAACGTTAAAGGTTCACATTATCACTCCGTTAATGAAGATGGACTGAGATCGACTTAACGAAATTAGTGACATTTTATCCAAATTATTTGTACACTTCTAACGTTTTCCTTTCAAACTGAGTATATTGACAACATTTGTAATATTGGAAACACGAGATTATTTTGGTCTCCCTCAAATAATATGTTGATATAAAAGTAGTTTTCCCATCTTTCCCTCTTCTCTTCTCTTAGAAAGAAAAAACGACCCGAAAGGGAAGGGCCGACTTAGGAATAATCTCAGCTTTCTATGTCTCTACGGACTCACGGAGTCTCCTTAAGCATATAGCTAACGTTCTTTTATTTTTCACTTTCACGAGGATGCTCTTGAGAAATAGTAGTAGCGGCGGCAACTGCACCGATGCGAGAATGAGATGGTCTTGCCCAATTATTACATCCGATGCATAATTGTTGCATCTCGATTCACAATTGCAATGGATCAATTTGGAAGTTGAATACAAAAGGGAATCTCGATGCACAAACTGGATTACCTCTGAAGAAAATTATGATGCATAATTTTGTTTTCGCGATGCACAATTAAGCCCGATGCACAAAATGGATTGCCCCTGAAGAAATTATGATGCACAATTTTGATTTTGCGATGCAAAATTAATCCCGATGCACAAATTTGATTTTGTGATGCACAATTATTTTTTTCCCGATGCACAAACTGTTTTTCCAGTGCAGCACGCCTAATCCAATTTCGTTAAGATTATTTTCGTTATATTGCCCCCAAAATGTACTTTACCAGTTAAATAAAAATATGTGGGACCTTAGCGGTTGAAATATCTCAAAAGGGACCGGCCCAAATTTCTCTCCTTTTTTTACAACTGATAAAATCCATTTTTGAAATATTATTCATAAGATGCCTAGATTATCTCATTGAACAGCTCTAGACAACACTTTTGATTCGAAAATCACTATTCAAAAGTGACTTTTTCCGATTTAAAAAAAATATTGGGTAACTTTTCAAAGTGGACCGGTCCGAATTTATCCCATTAAACTACAAATAAAAAATAGATAATAGATTTGGCAATATGACAATACTTTTATTAGTAAATAATTGTAGCTTTAATACAAACAATATAAACCTTACACCTACTAAAAAAAAGCAAAAAGCTTTAAGAAGTAAATATATGACTCTAAGTAAGCACAACTCATCAAACAATGGAAGTGTATGGACTTGTAGGCTTTAACAAACTATCAATGGACGAAAATAAGAGAAGTCAAAGCACAGTACAAAACTCTTTGATAGATTAGTAAATCAATTAGGAATAAATCACAGGAGATGTTCATTTGACCTTACCAGCCTTTGATAATTCAAAACCAAGCAACTAGTCAATCAATCTTAATATAAATATAAATAATACCAAACATACAAAGTTTCCTTCATAAAATATATTTTTTCCTATTTGTAAGGCGAATCATCTTTACCTACCCACGCGTGTGTTAGTGGGTTGAGCGTGAGAGTGGGGCTCGTTTCACAATTAAGAACCATAAGGCTGTAAGAGTCTTACGGGGAGACTTACTCTTAAATTCAATCACTAATAACTCACAAATCAATATGGTTTTGTATCACGGAAGAATTATATTTTGTGTGAGGAAATAGACATGATCAATTAAAGAACCCAATCTTTGGTGATGACTTTTGGTAGGTTGGTAGTACAGTTTGTTTCCTCCATCACTTGACAAGCAGGAAATTGACCCTGTGACTTTGGCAAATCTCATGCCTAGTAGCAATATCACGACTAAGAACTATTATAGTGATTTGTTACAAAATTCTTCAATGAAAATTCTACATAAAAGTTAATTTACTGTTCTGTAAAGAGAATGAGCAACAACACAACTAATAAGTGACCAACAAAACCGTGACTACAAAAATTAAAGCAGAAAATCAATATGTTTCTCGCGAAAAGGAAAGGAATAGTAGCTAGTAAAATGGAAAAGAACCAACTAATGCAATCTTAATCAGAGAAAATGCTTCCCCTTAAGAGTGTTGAGCTCTTGGATGACCCGACTAATGTCCATGCGCTCTTGTGGTGACTCTCTGAGCACGCCACTCAATCTTGAGCATCGAAATCAAGCACTCTTCCTTCGTCATTTAGAAGCATCGGTTCAACAATCTCCAACTCATGATTAGCTAACCCCATACTAGCATACTTATGAATGGTTAGGCCTTCTTGAAATAAAGGGTCGGTAGGCCTCTTTCCTATAACCATCTCCAACAAGAGGATTCCGTAACTATAGACATCTCCATTTCTTGACACTTCATTTCCAAGACCATACTCTGCAATAACAAAGCTTTGTAGGTGAAGAAAAAAAAGGGCTAAAATGCATCGTGATAAAGCGAAAGAGGTAAAAGAATACTGCTACGATACAAGTAACCAAATGAGATGCACTATAATTGAAAAAATTAATGCTAACTTTAGATGTTCGGGTATAATTAGCTAAGAACAGCAGTGAAAAGAATGCAGAGAATAGGATCATTAATTATGCTATCGGAAACTCCAAATTGGATTTAATGACTAATGCGAGAACATAGTTCTAATTTTTCTACGGAAAGCTTGAAATGAACAAGCGAGATAGGAGGTCTGAACCCTTATTTTCTTTCTTTGCTACCTTGGCCATTGGATTAAAGCGTCTTTTGATCTATTCTTGTGCGAGGAAAGAACTATATGATCCTTGAATAATGCGAATCACGAGAATAATATTTTAATACGGAGGCGCGTACCGGTTCCTCGGATTCTAGATGTGCTGTACTTGCATTTTGATAGTTCGAGGAGAAGAAACCTTGCAGTCAAAAATCTCCATGAGCAACCATGTCATGATCTAGTAGAATGTTGCTTGGCTTTAGATCACAATGTGCGATAGGATGGAAAAAGTTATTGTGAAGATACTCGAGTGCTGGCGACATCGATTGCAATGCTAATTCTTTGAAGAAGACTAAGTCGGTGAACCTCATTTTGTGTACTAGGAGTTGAGGGCGACACCTATCCGGACTCCCTTCGGCATGAACTTCGTAGACGAGCTTTGAAATCATTTCCTTGAAAATCAACACTTGAGCAACAAGTTATGACCTTAACAAGATTCCTATGTCGGACATGTCTTAAGGTATCACACTCTGCGATGAAACTCTTGAAGCCCCCTCGTCTTTGGAGGTTTAGTACTTTGGCAAGCGGCAATCACACCATCTTCATCGGATTCCTTTGTAAACGAGAGGCGAAGGCACCTACACCTATCAAATTTTCGGCGAGAACCCATCGGTTGCTTTAGGAGCCTTTCATAAGAAACCTTCAAGAATGATTCTTTCAACACCAATCTAATTCTTGATCTTTTCTTTTCTTTGAGCACCACCAAACAAGAAAAATGACATAATTGCTACACCCTTGGCGTCGGCGTCAACGAGATGACTACCATGAGTGCAATAGACAATTTTAAGTAAGCTATTTGTGTCTTTGAAGCGCATTTAGGCAATTGAAGTATAGACATGCCCAAGTCGATGGTTCCCCTTGTGATATTGCACTTGAATTGGCAAAGGCTCCTTTCGTGGGACCTCACGCCTCAAAGTCGTTGAAAGATAAATCTAGATATTCCAAATGAATCCCTCAAAAATCTTGGAATCGGTCGAGAGATTTGTTATGTGATAAATTGAGGGATTGGAGAGCTCTTAAGGAACTTGAGTGGCGTAGGAATGGATCCACGAAGAAGTTGCTACCCAAGTCGAGGATTTCAATTTAGTGCGCCCACCCAAGACTACTTGGCGAGTTCACTGACAAGTTATTCTCAGAACAAATAAATAATTCCTAAGTTTTTAAGTGCCAACCTCAAGCTGGAAGTGGTCAGACAGATGGTTCTTTCTAGATGCAAAACAATTGAAAGTGATGGAAGTTCAAAATTTCTCTAGGTATGCTTCCACTCGGGTTATTTTGATAAAGGAACATATGGCTGCAGGTTCACGACAATTCCCAAGACTTGAGGGTATGGTGCTCTCAACTTGTTGTCGGATATCACAATTAATTAACGATGACGGGTTTCCAAGAGTCGAGGAATGTTCCCAGACAAAATTATTATCTTATAAGTACAATATTCTTAAGTTTTGAAGATTCTGATGCTAATGGGAATGATGCACGTGAATTGGTTTTGATACAACGCCAAGAAAGTTAAGTTGAAAAAGATTACCTATTGACGAAGGGAGGCTTCAGTAAAATGAATTATGGCTTAGCGATAAGATGCGTAAGTGGGTAGAAAAATTTCCTAAAGTATTTGGTACCATCCCTTGAAATTGTTGTATTACAACCCAATAGTTCTAAATTACTACAATTGCTCAAAGAATCTATAAATGTCATTTGATCATCTTCCCCATTTCAAATTATTCGACCCAAATAAACCCGATTGAGATTGGAGGTTACCAAAATTAATTTCTACCTTCCCATCAAATTGATTCTTGCTTACGGCAAGGATTTGTAATTCCGAGCAGTTTGATATCGATGGTGGAAGGGATCGATGTGATTTCTCCCTAAATAAATTCCTTGAAGATGAGGTTGCATCAAACCTAAATTTGTCGAAGAATGCCCCAAGTTGATTATCACTAAAGTCAGTCACTAGCAAGGAAAGATTGAAAATAGATGAAGGGATGGTACATGAGGTCATTTACCAAATCAAGAAAT
>JABEVN020003705.1:0-17186 GCA_013146195.2 Codonopsis lanceolata | reverse complement strand
ATCCGCCACACATAGCGGCTTTATTGTTACTAGCCACAAGTAAGCGAGTATATCGTTAAACAACCACTTTTGGAAGCGAATTAGAAAGAAAAACATCCGCTACAATCTAGTAGATGTTTTACTGTTTCAAAATTTTTAAAGAAAATTGCTATAAAAATGAATTTAAAAATAAAAAAAAATACATTTATTATATGAGATTACGAAAATAATCATCCACGTGAACATTTTCATTTTCATTAGGATTACAATCCATTCTATAAGTTGAGTGGAGGGTTTGGAGTTGTTTTTTGTTTTGAAAGATGAACACAATGAGATGAAAAGTTAGTGTTGGAGGGAGGGAGTGGGGTGGGAGTAGAGGGGTGTTTGGTTGATGGAGTAAATGAAGGGGTTTAAGGGTTGGTTTCTATTAAATGTGTAGAAGGGTAGTTAAGTATTTTCAATTATTAAATGGTGTTATGTTTAGGGATTTGGGTATTAGGATTAGGATCACTCATTTGTAGCAGACGCCATCTACAACACCATCAGCTTGATCTCGCCATCGGCGACGCCGACGAGGTTAACGTAGATTTCTCATTTCATACAGAAGTATGACTATGTTCTTGATAATCAAAAAGAAAAAGAGGTAACTCTGTTACACCCATTAGTCCATAATACCTTGAGTTCTTTTCCTTGACCAGGGTGATTCCGTTGCCGATAGAAGTAGTTGACTTGGGGGATTTGTGTAGCCTGTAAATGCACAATCCAAAACTTCTCTTTTGAATGAATGAGCTCATCATCCCGCTGAGAGCCGAAGAGACAAAAAGAAAGAGAGCATGTTTCCTCTCCATTTCCGGGAATAAGAGAACCGACTGCTTCATTTTTGTGGGTTTTTGATCTTTAATTTAGAATTTATCATTTGAGTGAATTAATTGTTGATTTGTAATTCATGACTCAGTGATTTGGTTGGGTACCCACTACCCAATTGTATGAAAATGAGTTGACTTAGTAGGGTTTGAGTAGTATGTTTCAAAAATAATGAAAGATTAAATTATCCACGCATGCGAGATGTACATGCTAACTTTATGTTGGTTTTCTATTCGTCACGATTAGGGGAAAGCGAGACAATTGGCAGCGTCGACATGAGTTTGACACAAAGCGTAGGTTGGGTATCACTATGGGATTGAGTGGAAACCTTGGGGAAATTTGTTATTTGTTCATTTCTTTAAGAGTCTACTTTAAAAAATGTTTATAATCTCCTAAGCATTTCAATATTGCCCTCCATATTTGATATTCAAAACATATTGATTATGCCTATGTATTATTATAATTATGACTAACTTTAATGCTATATATATATATATATATATATATATATAAGTTGGTAGGGATGTACATCAGAACCCCGAACCACGGAATCAAACCAAACCAATCGGTTTGGTTTGATTTTTGATCAAAACAGTTCGGTTTCGGTTTGAAAAATTAAACTTGTTTGGTTAGGTTCGATTCACATTTTTTGATATCGAACTAAACTAAAGAAACAAAACAAACCTATATATTTTTATTTATTTGTTATAATATGAAGCGAAAAGACAATGAAAACATAACTTATTGAGATTTTTGTATCACAAATCCAATTTGTGCATCACATTTTCTAATTAATGTATCGTAATACACTGAGTAAGTGATTAGCGTGTACATTACGTTAAGAGTTATCGTGATGCTTTTCGCCAAATTTTTCCTATTAAAACAAACATATAGGACCTAAGCGTTTAAAAACCTATGAAAAAGGACAGTTCCACAATTTCTCCAAAATAAAAGAATGGCTTCGGCTATGTGATATAAACAGCTCCCGCCTTCCAGTAGGGTTTCTGCAAAACCGTTGAATTGGGTAGCTAAGATGAATAATTTCGGCCAGACTATCAATTTGTCGAGGGAGGGGGGTTTCAAAGAAGCTCAATCAACCAGATAAGCTGTTTTCCGGTGAGTTCCCGTTCGCTCCTTTGGCTGTCTGTTTGTTGGCATTGTTTCCGATTAGCGGTAAGCCGGTAATCAAGTTTAATTTGATAAAGTTTAGAATGTATGCTATGAGTTCCAAGCTTAGATCATTTTCCAGCAGTTGGTATGTCTTTAAATTGAGAAATTTGACCTTCTCCCAGCTGGGTTTTGATCGAAGTGAGAACAACTTAGTAACCATTAATTGGTACTCATCTCTAAGTAGAAGAAAAAAATCATTATTATCCCCAGCTGACGCTGAACAAGATCGCTCGTTCATGGTGTCTTACATGGTAAATTCTTGTGGGTTGTCCCCAAAAACTGCAATTTCTGCATCCAAGAGTGTTCACTTTACTACCCCTGATCGGCCAAATTCTGTTTTAGCCTTCTTGAGAGAACATGGTTTCAAGGATTCGAACATTGCTAAGGCCATAAGAATTTATCCAGGTTTGCTTGTAGCCGAACCTGAGAAGAATTTACGACCCAAAATTGAATTCTTCAGATCCAAGGGGTTTTCGGGAACTCAACTTGTGAAGATTTTGTCTAATTCAAAGCTTCCTGTGCTGAGATGTAATTTAGATGAATCTATTATTTACGGTTTTAATTTCCTCAAGAGTGTTCTTCTTGACGACACAGAGGTTACTTCTGCCTTGGTGTACAGTCCACAGGTTTTCTTCCTTAATGTGCGGGAAACTTTGGGTCCTAATATTGAACTCTTGAAACAATGTGGAGTACCTCAATCTGTGATTTCATTCTTTGTTATTCGACATATCTCTGCACTGGGTAGAAAGAAAGAGGTGTTCTGCACAAAGGTGAAGAAAGTTATAGAAATGGGGTTTGACCCTTGCCAACATTCTTTTGTCAATGCAATTGTTGCAATGGTTGAGAGGACTGAATCCAGTTGGGAATGTAAAAGAGAGATCTATAAAAAGTGGGGTTGGTCAGACCATGAGTTATCCTTGGCATTAAGGAACAATCCTGCGTGCATGATGCTATCTGAGAAGAAAATTGAAAGTGGGATGCACTTCCTTGTAAATGAAATGGGTCTTGAAGCTAAATATATTGCTGAAAAAGTGTATATTCTTTTTTTTGATTTGGAAAAAAAAATCATTCCTAGGTGTTCTGTTGTTCGACTTCTTCAGTGGAAGGGATTGATAAAGAAAGATCTATGTATTTATTCTTTTCTTACACCTACTGAGAAGTTCTTCTTGGAAAAGTTTGTGGCACCGTATGGTCGACAAATCCCTCATCTGTTGAGCCTCTATAAAGGTGAAGTGGGTCTTATTGATCTCGGCTTTGGACCTGAAGACATACACGGTTCAACCAAGTTGTAGAAGGTATGTTGAGGCCAAACATGTGTCTAAAAGCTTTGTCTCGTTTGGTTTAGTTTTGAGTTTCCCATTTTGTTCTACCAGTTGCTTCCCCACCAAATATATGTTCACATCTAATAGCGAGAAGCGGTATTTATCTAGCCTGTGTGGGTCTTTACTCATGTTTCTGTCTAGGGAATGAATGTTAAAATTCAATGTCTGCTGTTCTAGCCTGTTAAAGATGTTCACTGATTTTATTTTATACCTGTTCTGTTTTATGTTTTTGTTTTGATGTTTAAGATTTAAGGAGGTATGGTGATGTATTCTGCAGTTGTATGATGGTTAAGAACATGCACTACCACCTGATCTCCATTGGAATTTGTATCAGTCATTTCATTTCTTTACCTTTATTTTTCCTTTTAGACATGTTTCCTCATTACTTTCACTGGTATTTTCCTTAATGTTCACACTATAGTATTGGAAGTGCATGGTGGGAAATGATTAGATAGCAGAGCGGAATTTAGTAACAGCAAAACAGACACTCATTTTGAGACAATTTCTTTTCCAGAAAAAAGACACTCAAGGAGTTATAATTACCAAGAAATGAGGTGGTATAGCAAAAGCAAAGAGGAAACCCTTGCATTGTGCCCTTGTATTTTTCTATTGACATGCATAATATACATTTTTGTGTAAATCTCCCGTGAGGCCGGTGGTTTTGGTTTTTAGCCTAGTTCAATACTAGTCCAAATTAAGTTAGAAACTCAATAATATCATTTGAGTGCCCACACACTATCTTTAATTGGAAGGAACGAATTGGAACATCGTGGTATCTATGAGTTTTAAATATTCAAAAGTTACGAACGAAGTAACATAAAATCGTCGTAAGAGGTATTATCATTTTTCCTTCCTTTAGTTAAATAAATTTAATACGCAGATCGTTATATTGATTTTTTGAATTCCATCGCTTCCGCTTTCGTTCGATTTAACCGAAAAGATCGATCTTATTCGACTCGTATTCAATATGGGACTTGAATAATTTCCAACACTCCTTATGCAACAACCATAACTACAGACCATTTCTTCGGCTTTACAAAGCTTTTCCTGAAGCATATAACATCAGTTTGGAAAAGCATAACTACCAAGTGTATCAACGCTAATACATAATTTCAGTGTAAAGACAAACCCAAAAATCATTTGGATTGGGACCAGAAAATCAACACGAAGAGCGTCAGAAATTAAGACAAGAGCATCACCATTATCCTTTTCATCAAAAACCTCCAAGGTAGCAAACCGAGAGCCAAATCTCCTTTTCATCAGAAACCTCCAAGGCAGCAAACTGAGAGCGAAATATGGAAATCCCCCCATTTTGTATCCAACCACTTTAATCGCATCGATTTTGAATCGTAATGCATCGTTTTGAAATCCCGATGCATCGATTTGGAATCAATTCCAAATCAATGCATTGCAATTCCTAAATCAATGCATCGGAATTTCAAAATCGATGCATCGCGATTTGAATCTGAAGTTAGAGAGATGGAGAGAGAAAGAGAGAGGGGCGGACTGACCAAAAGAAGCAATGATTGAAGCCGGTGGATGTGCCGTTCGGAAGAACTATTTGAGGTTTCCAATCAAAGGGTCACAATCACTTTTGGCATGGTTGCTCTGTTCTGACCTCGCGATTGCGACTTCTTTCGAGAGCATGACTATCTCCTTCAAGGGTCGTTAAAGCGAACCATTCCTCTCTTTCGTAAACGAGCTATATTTGCATCAAGATTTCAGATTCAAGGACATTAGCGAAAACTACAGCCTCTTGATTTCTGACTTTTGCTTACCCGCTTCAATTTGGGATATCGCACTTGGAAAGGGTGGATAATACTAAGATTTCCAGTTTGGGGAAGAGAAAATAGGGACTGAGGTAGGTGACAGGGAATTTTAGGAAGAAGATAAAAAAAAAATCGGTTTGTCCAATTGAAAAAAAAGGGTACTGAAGCGGTTATAACTCTCAAAGAAGGGACCGACCCGCAATCTATATATGTGTAAAAGCTAGGTAGTCTAAAAAAGATAAAATCCCGCCAAAAAACTTACTTCTTTTCTTAGTCCATTGTGGGTGTTTGATTGATTCTAAAATTTAACACTGTTCAAATTTTAGGGATTAACTGCTTATCTTCTGGGAAAGATGTACAAAATTAACTTTTAGGTTGTCTCAGAGATTTTTTTTTTTAGGCTTAGTTATGAGGTTTAAGAGTAATTGGCCTAAAGGTTGGTTAATGTTAGCAGCCTAGCGTGTCTTGGAAATCCACTTTTGTAATCAAAGAATACAAAATAATTGGCACTGCTTATGTGTAGACATTTGTTAATTGTTTTAAGGAGGTGGGCTGGGTGTAGCCTAATCAAACTGTTAATTGGGCATGAATGTGGAGCTTGCTATGTGTTTGACAAAAGGCTTGAAAGAGCTAGGAGTCATGTATGTTGTGGCAGATCCTGTAAACTATTTGGTACTGTGAGATGGTAAATGATTTGGAAAGAAATTTTGCTGTGCATTTATATTGGACTTTGGAATGCTGCTACTGATTTTAGCAATCAAGAATTCATATCTTTACACTCCTTCTGATTTCTCCTCTTTTAAAATGATCACAACCATACCCTTCCTCTATTGGTATGAATTTCTTCCTTATGCTATTTAGTGCTCTGTATAGTATTGTTGTTATTTAGTATTGTTCTTAGTCCCGATGTCATTGTCACCCTTCAAACAATGGATACCATCTCTACTATTGTTATATGTTCATTTTCTTATTTTTATTACATTGCTATCTCTATTATTCCAATCTTCGATTAGTTCTTACAAATTAATTGTTGCAATGAACTTGGCAGCTTGAAACCTTTCACAAAGACCTTAAGGAAGTTGAGGGTATCAAATGAGTATATTGGATTTTTGAGGTTTGACCCGATTATGAAGCGGTAGATTGAAATTGCTTCTTTGGTTGAGGTACTGCCACTCCTCTTTTACTCCACTCCTCTTTTACTGGTTTTTTCTCCATTGCAGCTTTTAGTGGCCCACAAAGTGCAGTATCCTCTATGAACCAGGAGATTCAACAATCTGCTCTATTGCCCATCCGGGTGATCCAACAGATTCTGACTCGTCAGACGATGATCCCATGCCCTTAACCATTATAAGAGGAAGTATGAGAGTTGTCAAGTATATATGTGATCATGTACCCTTTCTTAGTAGGAGCCGCATGATAGCTATAAGTATATATCATGTTCTATTAGTGCTCCAAGTTTTTGTATGGCTAACTGCTAATGTGCCTTATTATGTGTGTTGCTACTCACACAAGTTTATGGGTTTTTACGATGAATGCCTAAGAGAGTGAGTTCTTCAGTTGTCACGTATTCACCATTGAAGCTTTTGCATATATAATAATTTCATTTGATATGTTCATATTTGAAAGGACTTTTACCTTTTGCTCTTGGCAGTGGACAGTAGAGAGGGTTGTGAATGTATGAGTTGCTGGTGATGAGGTTGAGGTTACATCATATTAAGAGTCAACATTAAAAAGAAGCAAACTATCAAAACGTATATCAACGGTCATAATTAAGTGACAAAAACCTTCCTCTTCCTTATTTGGTCTTTAAATATTGTTGTAATTTTTCCTTCTTTATTCATAACAACAATAGCTCCCTCAAAATGCTTTATTTCTAATCATTGTTTATTATCAAGTTTCTTCTTAAGCTTTATGATTCGCGGATGCATACCAATCTTAGATAAAAAAAACCATCATTTTTTTCCTTCATCTTTATGAACTTGATGATAAAGTTTTAGAAGAAACTTGATGATAAACAACCTCATGAAACTGATTTATGAAGATTTCTTAAGATGAATTATGCCTAGACTTTGATTTCCCATGCATCCTTTTTATTAATCTCATCTTCAACGACTCTTTTAACTTTTTTGTATTTATTGGCAGAGTTCAATTATTAATTTTGCAACATGTAAAGTCATGAATCTATTTGAAAATTATTTATTTCTTGGCGGAATTCATGTAAGTCCAGTAAGCAACGAAATAAAATTAGAGGGGAGGGGGGTGAATAGCCTTTTAAAATCTTTAAGGGTTAATTCGAAAACCTACAAAACTGGCAGTGTAAAGAATAAGTTATCAGATAACTGTACTATTAGCTGATGAACAAAATACTATGTATCAACTGATGACACATGTTTAAATAGTAAATGTTTTAACTACATCACTTAATATAAGAAATGAACTAAAAGACAATATATAAAATAGTTAAGTAATGATTCAAGAATGTAACTGACTGACACTTAATTAGATTGAAGTTGTTCAAGTGTGAGAAACAGTTGTATCAGCTAGTAGATAAAAGACATAGTATTTGAAGCAGTGCTCTAAAAATCGACCTAAGAGCCACCCGACGCATTGAAATTTGGCAAATCGGCGAAAAAATCAGCTAGGCGATCAACTGCTGATTTTTCATATTTTTTTAAAATTTCATTTTAAAATTTGGCCCAAAATAATGTCATTTTGGGTTTTTTAAAATAATAATAATAAATATTAATTTCAAATTGTTAAATTATTTTTGTAAATTAATAATTGTCAACGACCTATGGATAATTGAATTGTTGACTATTTTCATAATATTTTGAACCTTATAAGATATTAAATTTCTAGTTTTACTTTTAAAATTTAACATCATAAATGTAATCATTATTTTTTAAACTAGTTTTCTTAACTCGTGCGTTTAATGCACATCAACTTAATCGTACATAAACAAAATAAAAAAGATAAAAAATCTTAATTGATAAAATAAGAAAAATCAGTTTATTAACAATTACATATAAGTATATCACTAATTAATATAAATTTTAATTTTTTTATACTTAACATTTATTATTTTATTAATCGCTACTCATGGGTTTGATTTGTCTTTGCAAGTCCATTTTTACATTGCTCACACCTTTCCTTTCCTTGACCGGGTGGATGATCATCAGCTTTTTCTTGGCTTCATATTCGTTCTTACTTGTGTAATAATATTAATCAATCTATTATACAATACAGCTCAGTCTCATAAAGAACAACTGAGATTGATTATTTTACTTTATATCAAACGATTGAGATTGATTATTTTACTTTATATCAAACACGAGATTGCATATTTATACTTATATCAAACGGTAATTTATTCCCGCACATGTCCCTAATCGTCAAGAAGATTCCTAATCTAATCTAAACTGTTTTATCTCATACATAAATCTCATTTAAAATGTTTTTATCTCATATAACTGATTTTAAATAGGTCTTTATTTAATTTACGACTTATTAAATCGACTTATTTCTGACCCGTAATTTCATATACAAATTAAATTTTTTTTTAAAAAAACGTAAGTTTTGTAATTTGAATTTTTTTAACTGTTATCGTAATTAACTTAAGCAATTTAATTTTTGTCCGACCCATTTTGTCCGGCCGCAATTTCGTATACAAACTTTTAATTAATCTCTTTGTTCCGGACAAAGAGGACCCGTTTGAAAGTCAATTTTTTAAAGAAAATAATATTTTTAGTAGTTCATTTCCATATTATATTTTTGTCGGCCCGTTTTGTCCGGCCGCAATTTCGTATACAAAATTTTAATTAATCTCTCTGTTCCAAGCAAAGAGGCCCCGTTTGAAAGTCAATTTTTTTAAGAAAATAATATTTTTAGTAGTTCATTTCCACAGTATCTGCTTTATTTATTGATAAATTTTCAAATTGGTGCCGTGCCATCGGCACGGGTAAGAGTACTAGTAAGCTTATAATATAAGTATGTGGGTCAGTATGCATGAGTTTGGAAGTGTATTAGTAATAGGTCAGTAGGTGGTCATTATATATAGGTAGTAGGTTAAGAAATGAATTATTTTTACATAATTAAATAATTTATTAAACTTTAATAAAAATAATTTATTTCTTAAATTTTTATTAAGTTTTAATAATTATATCTATGTTGGTAAAGGTTTTATCAATTGTAAGTGAGCTACTAAATGTATTATTAATATTCTTCTCATAATTTTTTATTTAGACAAAATATATCTTTCCTTCTTATTGCATTTTTATATTTAATTCATTTTTCCGTTTTTTTATTCATAAAATATATATTTTTAACCTCTAAAAGAAAAAAAAAACTGATAATTTAAGAACCATAAATCATTTAATTTTTAATTTCAACTATCATTAAACATCTTTTTACATTTCAAAAAACTATAAGGGAGGCAACTGAAATTAGTTCTGTTAAAAATTGGATGACGGTTAGTGATAATGGTGAAATTGAATCTTCCTTTTCAAGTACAATGTCAATTTTGCACGAAAAATAGTATAGTGACAAAATATAACGATTGATCAAAGTACAATGACAAAATTAACCATTTTTCCTGCAAGTAATATTGCAAAAAATATTTTTTCTAAACATTTCACAAAGTTTACCATTGAAAATGGAATGATTTCATTTTCTGAGGTACCTTTTCCCAAACATTTTTTTACTACAGTTTATTTTCGAAATTCAACATCTAAAGTCTATTTTCAAAATATTGTTCATAAAATATCTAGATCGTTTTTTTTTCCACAGGTCCGACAAACACTTTGAAGTTTGAAAATTACGATTATTGGACAACGAAACGGGGATGGAGGTAAAAGAAATTGTAATGGACTTGTGTTGAGTTGAAAGATTTTTTTTAGGGACGAAGACGAATGCTGAGGAAAAAAGAAGGCTTACAACGGAGGAGAAGGAAGAAGAAGGCGGGGTACATGAATGTTTGGTTCATTATGATTTTGCAGTGCGATGCATATTTTTGCAGTTGATACAAAGTTAGATTAGGTAATTAAAATTGCTGTATTGCGGTGGAAAAATTAATACATTGTAATGCAAAATTAGGTTATGTAATTAAATTGATGCATCATGGTTTTAACAATTGATGCAATTTATAGTGATGCATCTCGGTGTAAAAATTGATATAACACAATGCATTTGAGTGAGTAATCCGTAACACGTCTCAAATTCATTAAGAGTACAATAAACTTTTGCTCCTTAAAATGACATTTTTAGAATAAAAAATATATAAGATAATGTAATAATTGAAAACTTATCGAATTGAACCATCCCGAATTTACCCCTTTATTTGTGGTGAGGAAAGGCCCAGAAAGAGTATCAGTCTGTCCAATTAGCATTAATATAGACCGATTCTCCTATCCGTAATTTGAATTAACACCTTCATGACCTTGATTGCATAAAGAAGGTGCAATTTTAAGATGAAAAAAAAAATTATTACTCATTTTCGGGTAAAAAGTTTATTATTTTATGAATAAAATTTTCATTAATCGACGGTGTAATATCTTTTTTGCACAAACGGTTTTTAGATTACGACACGTGACCAATAAATTAAAATTTTAAAAAACAAAGTGATCACGCCAAAAGATGGGTGACTATGTTTGGTGTTTACGTGGAGCTGCTCTGGATGGTGTGATGTCACTGTGAACACTGGAAAACAGATATCTGGCTGGTTTTCGTACTGGTGCCCCCGATTCTTCTTATGCCTTGTGCCTGTGACCTGAGAAGCAAGAGAACACCGGTAAGGGAGCTGGGAGGTTATCCTAGCTAAAGCCCTCCGGCGTGAGAGTCAGTGATGAGATAACAAAGGTGAGCACAGGCGTTCCCTGAGATCACCGTGTATATTCTTATGTGTTTGTGCAAGAGGATTGCTAAGTATCAATAGTGTCGTACCTCAAGAAGCTGGCCATGTTCTCTATTTATACTCCTCTCCAGGCTTGGCTTGCAAGACAGGGAAGGACAACACGATGGAGACCAAATCTGTTGGTCGGCCGAGCTGGCTGGGTCTCATTGGTTCTCACTTTTGTCAGGTATGTCAGAGTATCAGGAGAAAGTCAGCCGTGAGTGGTGCGGCCGGTGCAGAGCACGTTGGTGTCTCTCCAATTAAGCTGGGCCACCTGGTGTATTTTGTACTATGATGACGTCTCCTCGTTTAGGTCGGTCTAGTCACTAGGTCGACCATGAGCTCTCATGGTCGCTTGGTCGGTCGGGTCCGCATCCTCGTCTATTATGACGTTCGGTCTCGATCGATGCCGGGTCATTTTAGGTCGGCCTAACAATGCTCGGCTCGTTCGGAGCGATTTTACTCGGACTGGCTTTGGTCGGCCTGATCGTGCTCGGTTTGCTCGGATTAAGGGTGATCCTCGGGTGGACCAGGTCGTTCTGGCTGCCACGTGTCGGCCATGTGGGAAGCGGATTATTGAGTCCTTTCAGTTGCCCCCGACTTTCTAAGTGCGGGGATTTATCCCAAGCTTGGAAGGTATAACTCAACTTATCCTCGATTGAAGTCTCCTTTGTTAATTAGGGCGTCCTCGTTTTTTAATTTTGGGGATATTCGAGGACGTGCTTGACAAGTTCCTCGGGGCGAGCTTGCTTTGGTGGTCGAAATGGTGGCGTCGGTTGGAGTCACGTCCTATTAATAGCACGTTTTCCGAAGCGTCATACAGCCGGTTTTTTATTTAATATTCGGAATTACGGCGCCGCTACTCCTCAATTTTGGCGACGTCGCTTCGATAACCGGGGCCACGCGTCGTGCAACGATTGGTGGGATAGGGTCCGCGTGCTCGGAGTCGGGTCGACCCAGTCATTCATGGGTCGTATAAAACCGAAATTTTGGCGTGTCTTCTAGTTTTCTGCCAGATTTCACCGTTCAGTCCCTCTCCCGTCGTCCTTGACTCCTCAAACATAGAGCTCTGGGTTCGCCTTTCCTCATGCTTCATTTTCCTTTACTTGTGCCCTTTTTCTGAGTCGTTCCGGTGAGCCTTAAGCATTGTATTTCTTCTCCGGTGAGCGGTTACCGGTTTCTGCATTTTGTACTAACGCCGGCGGGTTTCTCCTTTCAGGTTCCCGTCTTTCGTTCCTCGTTCTCTTCTGCTTTCGCCTTCCTCCATTTCAGGTATCCTTCTGCCTCCTTGCTTGAGTTTTGCACTTAGTTTCTATTGTCAAGGTATTTTATGAGTTCCGGTGCGAGTCTTCGCGTCGTACTCCCGACCATTCTTCCTCAAACGTAGCGTATAAATCCCCTTCCCAGTCATCCTCGTCTTCTTTCATAAAAGTCCCTTCTCCTTCGGTACTTTCCTCGGCAATGAGGACTAAAAAAGCGAATCCTGGGGCAATTTATGCTCGGTCCCCCACCCTATCCCGGGTGTACAAACAAATAGATGGAAACTGGGAGGCTGTTCTCCCTAGTGAGGCGAGGAGGCTACTGTTAGCCGCTGGTTACGACCTGGAGGGGCTTCCCTCGCGTGAGGACGAGTCCTGGAAGGTCGAGGATCGGCCTCTTGGGTCTCAGATGTATATCTGCGGGACAAGGGATCAAGCCTATTTTGATCTCTACGAAACTTTTTCTGAGTTCGAGGCCACGAGAGGATGATGAAGAAAAATGCGAGGCTGGCGAAAAAAAAAAGAAAAACATTCTTTGGTTCTTCTTCTTTTAAGGGAAAGACGGGGTGAGCAAAACAAGTGATCGATGTTTTAATTAATCTTTTTCCTTGCAAGTGGACAAGACTATTATAGAATAGTATTGGAAGCAAGGGTCGAACCCACAGAGACAAGTGATCACGAACAGTGCAATTTATCAATAGCAATTTATTAATCTAAAGGGGGTTTTTATATTTAATTCTACTCTAAACTACTAGTTATAGATGTTTAACTAATTAGACAGTAATAACAGATATGAAGATCTTATGGTGGGTGGCAATCTAGGATTCTGAGTTTCACTTATATCTCTTTTATGTTCAATTCATAATAATATCATTCAATGTCTTGGGTTCGTTCACTAAAAATAGATATAGTCGTTGAACAATTGGTTCGACCTCCATCCCATAAAATTCACCCATTCTATATCCTAAGCACATGAACTGTCAATCTAGCTGTCACCTAGATTTATGATCTATCTGTCACCTAGATCATGTAAGAACCTAGTCATAACTTATCACTCTCGTGCATCGATAGGTCCAATTTATTGTGTTGGTGAGCCGATTATGCGACATATGCACTTGGTCATGCAGCTTATCCACACCTCTAAGCCTTTATTATTTGCGATTACATTCATTTGTTCAAAGCAAAATAATATAGGGGTTGATAAACAACACAATCAACAAGCATTGAATGAACATAAATAAGAATAAAAACATAAATTTGATACAAGTTACCTCCCACCTCCTAGATTATGGATGAATTAGTTCATCATAGACAATGAACAGCACATGGAGATGATCGGATACATGATTTGATCTTCAATACTTGAAATTACAAAACCTAACTATGTTATACAATCTAAAAACTACCTAAAATCTATTAAAGAGAGCTTCTAGCCGTCCTCCCCATTCTTTGGCTCGGCATCTGACTTCTATATATACTCGGGAGTTGTAATTCAATCGAATGACTGTGTGAAAATCCGACTTTGACGCATTCTGACCACCTTGCGGTGCAAGGTCTTTGGATACTTGCGTCCGCAAGGTCTCCAATATGTCCGCCCTTGGAAATCTTGACTTCGGCTTTAAGTCGTCTTCAGACGCTACCTTGCGGTCGTAAGTGCAGGGCACCTTGCGTCCGCAAGTGTCTGCAGACTTTCATTCTTTCTTCATTTTTCCTTTTTGGCCCTTCTTGAAATTTGCACTTAAAACCCTGGAGTTTCGCATATTTTCACAAATAACCCTGAAACTTACAAAACTCACCGAAAACATATATTAGTAGCCAAAAGCCTCGTGAAATAGCATAATTTAAGTCATAGAAGCATATAAAATCGACGTATAAAATACATCGATCAACAAGCAAAAAGGCTCGGCTCGGTAAGGCTAAAGCGAGTGAGGACATCGTCGAGGAGGGCGGTAAGCCCGGGGGTAGATGGTTGAGAGGGTGGCGTAATCATATTAGCTCCGAGGACGTAGAGACTTGGAGTAACCAATTTAACCATAGTCCCAGGGATTTTTGGGGGTACGCTCCTGAATTAAGTTTGTCCCTTCCCGAGCTGAGACTCCTCCGAAGTGGAGTTGGTTTTTATGTTTCCTTCTTCGAAGTGGGACTTCGGTTGCCATTAGATCCATTTGTGTGCGAGCTCCTCGATGAGGCCGGGGCCCACCCTCTAGATTTGTCCCTCAACCTGGTGAGGTATCTAATCGATTTCTTCGCTTGTTCTGAGTGCTTGGCTTTGAGCCCACTCTTCCTCTGTTTAAGAATTACTTCGGCGTCAACATGTCTCTGGGTCGCCTTCAGTGCAAACACCATAACAACGGGGTTAACCTGTTCGCTCGGCCTCCCAGTAAGACAGGGCATTGGGTCGATAAGGTTTTGATCGTAGAAAGTCGGCGGGGATGGAATTTCCCCGTTCCTCACAATGCAGTAGAATTGGTAAAGTCGTTGTCTCCTGCCCCACCCCTGACCGAATATGAGGAGGCTGCCAAAAAGGCTGTGGAGGAGTACTTGGACGTACATGGCGAGAATCCCCTCGTCTTTGATTGGAGCTCGGTTTCTAACACCAAGGAATTGTTTAGGTTGGTCGGGATGTCAGCCAGGGATATCAGGGGTCTTAATCCTCGATGCATGATGCCTGAAGTCGATACCTATCCAGGGTGGTTGGTGCATAGGAACCTCGTCTTCAAGAAAGATTGTCTGTCTTGCCGGAATTTGGGAGCTGAAGAGCCTTGCCCGGACCATCGTGAATACTTTCTACTTTTTCTTTCTTTACTTATTCATTACTTTCCTGTAATCTGTTCTAATTTAAATTCTTCTTGTTTTTCAGAGATGAGGAATCTCGATGCCCGGATGAATTTGACGAGGCCGGAGAGTCGGTCATAAATCGTCTTTGTCTTTGGAGACAGCATTGAAATATAACAAGTGGCTATGGTCTACCGACTCAGCCTCTGACCGAGGGGGTAGCTGCCTCTGCAGCAAAAGTTGTGAAGGCGGTTCCCACTTCCTCCCGAGGAGCCGGTTCGAAGAAAACTCTTCCTATAACTGTGTCCTTGACCCCTCCTCCAGCGGCTGTGTCCACGAAATCCCCGGCCGTTACTGTTGTTCCAGTTGTTGACCCTTCTCCTCGAAAAACCAAGTCGAATAAACGAAAAAGGAGAGTGATGCATCTTATTGATGAAGATGACATTGAGGTAGGGGAAGTTGGTCGGCCCTCTCCTGCCAGCAAGGGGAAAGCTGTGACCGAAGAAGACTCCCCGGTCTATGAAGAGGTCGGAGTGCCCTGGTTAGAGGATAACTTTACATTGCCGACCACTCAAGACGTGGCCAAAGACTTGGCCAAATTTATTGCCGACGTCCCCCCCCTTGGTAACTTCGACTTCACCGCTCGCGATGAGATTACAACAACGCTTGGCCAGGGGGTGGCCTCCCGAGCTACGCCGAAAGACTTGGTTGGGGTGATGAACTCACTCAGCTCTGCCCAGCTGCTGGGTCGTTTAGGGCTGATAACCAGCGAGGTGAGCCTTGGTTCTTCTTTTGTTTCAAATTGGTTTTATTTTTGTTTCGACTTGACAATTAGTTGATTTTCATGGTCGCAGGCTTGTGCCGTAGTGAAGTCGTTGTCGACTCGCCTTGGTCGAACAACGAATAGCGAGAAGAGGTTGCGCCGAGAGGCCCGCGCAGGCGAGGAGGAGAGAGAGATCCTAAGGGCCAAGGTTGAATCCCTAGAGAGTGATAATAGCAAGAAGGCCGTCGATCTGAGTGAAGCCTTGAAGCTCCTGGAAGAGGTGAAGGAGCAAAGAAACAAATTGTCCGAGCAGGTCGACAGTCTATTGAAGAAGGCAAAGGAGGCTGATCAAAGACTCTCCATAATTGCTGGTGAGCGGGATTCGGTGTTGAAAGAGCGGGATGCGGCGTTGACCCAGGTGGCGGGGTTCGATGCCCGGCTGGAGGCGGCTCGAGTGTCCGCCGTGAAAGACTTTAAAGAGGGCGAGGCCTTCCTTGACGAGCTGGTGCCTTATTATGTCAAGGGGTCTCGCCATATTCTTCAGCTAGCTGCCACGGCTATGGCGTCGATGGGGAGTTGGTTGGCCTGGGACTCGAGCCTTTTTCGGGTTCCTTCGCTCGGCAGGGACATGCTATGGTCCCATATCAAGAGGACGAGCTCGAGCTCGTGCATGAGGAGGATCAGAAGGCGGGCTTGGACAAGTGGGTTCCCCCGGCGCCTTGGGACATAAATGTGTTTTCTGTGGTTGAAGCTGCGAGAAGAAACGACGAGGTCCCGTTCAACCCTGAAGTAACAATGCAGACTTTTTTGGGCGAGCAAATTAATAGGCAGCCACGGGACGATTATCAGGTCGCCGAGCACCAAAGTTCTTCCCTGCTGGTCCCGATCCCCTCGCCCCCATTAGCTTATAAACGCCGCGAGTGTTTTTAGTTCTCAAGGTACAACGATTCAAACAATTGTCCTCTAACATTTATTTTTTATTTCTTGATCATCGGTGGAATATTTGCTTTTGTTTACTTTGCTTCTATAGTCCTCATCACTTATGAGAATATCTAGCTTTTCAAGTTGGTTTCATTTGGGGCCTATCTGTGCCAAAGATAGGTCTGGGGCCTATCTTCGTAAATCGAAGATAGGTCTTTGAGGGCCTCTCTCTGTATGCCGAAGATAGGTTTTGGGCCTATCTTCTGTACCGAAGATGTCTGGGCCTATCTTCAGATGCCAAGATAGGTCTTCGGGCATATCTTCGCAGAATCGAAGATAGGTCTGGGCCTATCTTCGTGCCTAAGATAGGTCTTTTGGGGCCTATCTTCGTGGTACCGAAGATAGGTCTTTTGGCCTATCTTCTGCACCGAAGATGGGTCTTTTAGGGCTTCTTCTTTCTTGCTTTTGTTTTTTGCA
>JABEVN020003704.1:0-17192 GCA_013146195.2 Codonopsis lanceolata | reverse complement strand
AAACACGAGCCTGCTGGCCTTACGACGCCTATCACCGTCCTTCTGGACCCACTACCGAATCACCTCAAGGATCGAGTCGCTTCAGACTTAGGACACGCTTTTGAGCCGATGACTAGGATCTCCACAACTAAGACAAGTACCAAGCCCGGTTCTCGCACTTTCACTAGAATGCCCAATCTTATTACAATAAGAACAAATCAATGGTCCACTACTCAGTTCAGCCGCCTGAGGAGTAGGAGCACTACTACCACGACTCTCATACGGACGCCTATTCTCGCCCACCGCATCGCCGCCTATTCTCGACCACCATTGCGACGATTGCCCTAATAGCCGACCGATTCCTGATGATCGACCTCACTGTCGCCCGCGAAGACCGGCTGCCGAGAAGTTTGCACAGAGGCCGCCCGTGTCCTCAATGTCTCGATCAATCTCATAAGCATGATCCACCGCACTCCGTGTCATAGCTGTAGAGATAACAAGCGCTTCTCTATACTCGGTCTTGACCCTTTCACAAACCTCACGGGTTCTATGTTTCTCATCCGGCACGGATGTGCACAATAACGGGACAACTCGGTGAATTTAGAAGAATCTTGAGCTATAGACATAGATCCTGCTCTAGTTCTGGAACTCTTTCTCTCTTATTTGTCTAACCACATTAGGCACATAAGTAGCCCTAAACTGTCTCAAATGTAGGCCACACTGCGCCTGGTTCAACTCCCAACTAGCAAGTAGAACTTCCCACCAATGATCGGCTTCTCGGCTTATGCAGCTAAAATCACCTTCTCTTCATCCGTGCAATCCGGTAATGCAAAGATCTTCTTCACATCCTCAAGCCATAACTCGCAATACTAGCATCCGCCTCTCCCTCAAAAGATGGAGGCTTCATTTTCAAGAACCTCTCTAAACGGCATTATTCCGTGCCTACTCTCGGTGGTATAACAGCGCGGTGGCGACACTCTCGCCTCAGATTCTTGGGGTGGTGGTGGTGGAGGTACATTCGACCATGGCCAGGCAGGCCATCTCGGTCATAAACTCCATCATGCGACGGTACATATCCGCCATCGAGCATTCATCCAGATGGACCTGTGGAGGAGGTGGCTTCGGCTCGAGGCTCATCGGAGCTCTCACAGGCTACCTCGCCTCGGCCTACGATCTGCTCTAGGATTCACCATCAAGCACCTATAAGAATACTCAACGTTAGAACATCACACAAGAAACACCCACCTAGGCCATGGAACCTATCTGGCCGATAGCTAACTATAAACAAGCTCGATACCAAGCGTGACGACCGGCCGGACCCGAGGTGGAACCGGGTCGGACCGCCCAAATAGAGGAAACAAGTAAACATGCAAGGACTCAATTAAAAAAACGACGTGACAACATTAGAGGCATGCACGCCTCGGCACCAGGCGGTATTTTTAAAACTTTTCAAACTGATATAACGGTTAAGCAATTAAACCAAGTCATCGGCGACACTACATGCGGAACCCAAGCTAACAGTTTATGGACAAGAATTAAATAAGAGCTAATAGGATGCTCGGCTGAAGACTTATACGTAGTGAACTACTAACATGATAACCAAAGCTCGACTTACACAATGCCTAAATGTAAAAAGGTTACAAGTACTACAAGTGAAAATACTACAAGTAGTTAACTAAAATAAACAAGTATAAGTTCTAGCACATTCCCAAGCATAGTCTAAATGACTTGCTTTTAAAACCCGTCCTGCAAAATTACAAAAGAAAGGAAGAGGACATCTAAACCACCTCTTCAAACCGCAACGGCAAACCAAAAGAGGAACAAGGCACGAACACCGCAAGTCTCAACGAGAAGGACCTGTTTTGCTAAGATCTAAAGCAGTAAAGGGGAAAGGGTAAGTCATAAAGACTTGTAAGCTATAAATCATGCATGTCATGACAATATGCAACATACAAGGCAAGATATCGTCACATAGGCATATAGAACATATATCCAAAATGCACATTGTTTCACATAGTTGCTTATAATTAAATCACATAGGATAAGGATATATGGAGAGCCGGGCGCTACGTAGTTCCCGCATACAAGCGTTATCCGGAATGTGAAGTGTCGGATGTGTGTAAGTACATCGACCTTCAGAGAGATGCCCGGGATAGACACACCAATGATGCTCTAATGGGTTCGAAAGGCACTTCCCATTGTGGGCCACAAGTGGAGGCGTGTGTGAACAAAGACGGGTATGCCAATTTGGACTCATGCAAATGCCAAGTAGTGTTTACTTAACAAATTCTCAAGTAGTGAACGAGGTCGACAAGAGCGATCTCGTTCATGACAAGTAAATATTCTCATCAAGAATCAAGTAGGATTGAGTTCGACAAGAGCGAACTCAACATGTCAAATAGGCATTCTATTATATGACATCTAAAATCAAGCATGGTAATCAATCCAAATTCAAGAGTCTAGAATTATTATTCTTAGTGAAACGTGTTTAGAACGTCGTAGGGATTGATCCTTGAGCCGGTATTGTTCAATGGCTCACTAAATTTGACTCCGTTGAGTCGTCTCTAAAAATTCATCCAATAGAGTTTAAATGCTAAATGCATCCTAAACCATTTTCTAAGTTCTCGTATAGGATAGACTAGGCCATTAATCCACTTAACAACCATAGTCAAGAATTATCATTAATTCATAATTCATTGAACATTAGAATCATTATTTCAAAAAGTTATTAAAAGCCAATGGTCTAAGAACAATAGTTATTCCTAAGGAGGCATAGAACACTTTTAATTCTAAGCATAGGACCAAGTCAATAGGATGAACAATTCATAGTTTATGAAACCCTAAAATCACAATCTCTAAGAGTTGTCAAAATTCATTAGTCCAAGAACAATAGTTATTCCTAAGGAGGCATAGAACACTTTTAATTCTAGGCATAGGACTAAATTAACAAGATGAACATATCATTCAAAAATCTCATAAACTCAAAATCATCATCAATCATGGCATGGACATGGTATGAGCATGGGAATTATAAGAAGAGGGGACATGGCAATTCTAGCATACATCCTAAGGGTGAATCAATAGCTTACCTTACACCAAAGAAAAATATGGGATGAGCACAAAATAATTGGATGGAATCGAGCTCCTCATCGATAGCTTCACTTTGGTGGTCTCGGTTTGGCAATCGGAGGTCGGGAGCTCAAGTTATGGGAGAAACACACACTAATCTCCCCTCACCAACACACACAAAAGCTTGGGGAAGAGAGAGAAGAATAAATCTGATATGAAGGGATTAAGGTTGATCACAAAGTGGGAGGATTATATATGGCATGCAATTTGTGGGTGGAACTCCACATGTCACAAGGAGAGGGCTTGAAAATCCACTTGTCAAGTGGAGGGTGATTAAGGTTAATGTTAATCCAACTTAATTAGGGTCTAATAGGGAGGTTTAGGGTCAATTAGGATGAGGGTTTAAGGGTCTAATTGGGTCACAATCAGATTGCAAGAGAAAAAGTCCCGTAGGTGAAAATTGTTTGATGCGGTCGCATCACATATGGACCATGCGAGCGTATGGTCCTATTTCCAGCTTATGCCCATTTTGCAATGCTCTCAGCACTGTCCCGCGAGCTAGTGATCAAAATCCGATGCGAGCGCGAGGTCCAGCCCTTGAACTTGGTCTAAACATGTCCTAAATGGTCCCAAACTCATGGTCAACCATTCTAAGGTCTAACCCAACTCAAAACAAGTCGGAAACACACCCGAACAACATCCGGAACAAGGTAGAACAAGGCTCGAATCATGCGACGAATGGTTAATGAATCAAACACCAATCAAACTAGGATAACTTGGGAATGGAAAAGGCTTGTTTAAACATGGTTATGACCTGAATACATGGCCGGGAACTCAACGAACATTTCGCAAGACGAAATACAAGCAATACGAGCAACGAGGGAAATCGCTAAGGCCCAAACAAAGCAAGAAAGTTTCTAAACTTCCAACCAAGATTACTATGATCAAGATGAACATTCTAAGTCATGTATGAAAGGTGATATAACCCCAACACGTCTTGGTTAAGTGGTAACATGCTAAGGCAAACACTCAAAGCACAAACGGCAAGGTATGCAACGCATAGAAGGCATTCAAGCGACTATGAACGTAACAACTCTAATGCAAGCATGACATGAACCAACCGAAGTATCTAACATGTTAAGTAAGACATATGATAAACATGCTATAATGATATAATACAAGTAATGGGTTTGGGTTCTCATACATCCTGATCTATAGACCAAGTGTTTTCAAAAGTGGCAGTTTTATATGCAGTGTTACGGGGCTCCAGGGTGACCTGTTCCATTCCGTCTGTGAGAAGACTGACATTTTCAATGATTTCCCATCCAGGGCACCTTTTCCCATTTTGGTCTATCCATGGCTCAGGGAACATGAGATAGGCTTCTGTTTCCCCTTTCCTTATAAAATAACCATTTAAGGTTTTTCTGTATGGTTGGAGAGGGGGATGTGTGTAAGGAAGCTTTTCTTTTTCTGCCTTTCTTTTCTCACGTTTTTGTTTCATGACAGCAGCTACCTCAGCTGGAGTAGGTGTGTATCCTAGGCCAAAGTGAGGGATACATTCCTTAAGTTTATCCTGGACTAGATTGACAAGCCCCTGTTGGTTTCTACCAAGACCCAGACCAGGCATATAATTCATTTTTCGGAACATGTTTAAAGGGACCATGTTTCCTAGGGATGTGGTTTTCTTTCCAGTGATGTCGGGTTTCAGTATTGAGGCGTTGATCACTTGGGGATAACCTCAAAACCACTGAGGAAGATACCCGTGTCCTCATGCTCTATCTCGAGGATTGGGATATCCTCGGTTTCCTTGTTTTCCACGATCTTGTCGAGACCTTAATAATTACTATGTGGTCATCATGGATGAATTTGACACGTTGGTGTAATGAAGAAGCTACCCCCTTTACCCCATGGATCCAAGGGCGTCCCAGTAACATGCTGAAAGTGGCTGGTATGTCCAAAACTTGGAATTCGACCGGCATGGTTAGTGGCCCAATAGTCAGCATCAGAGTGACTACCCCTAAGACACATCAACTAGTGTTGTCATATGCCTTTACTGTCTGTGAGGAAGGAGTGAGTTCTGATATTTTTGTTCCCAATTTGGCTAAGGTGTTGGCGGGACATACATTCAGAGAGGACCCATTGTCTATCAGAACTCGGGGAACCCGCTTTTCCATTATTCCCACAGTGATATGAAGAACATCGATGTGGTCAGCCCCTTCCTTGGGCAGATCTAGATCAGTAAACATTATGACATTTCCAAAATGAATGTTTCCGATCATCTGAGTAAGCTCATTCGGGGAGGTTTCAATGGGACGACTTAGAGATTTGGCGAGGGGTATCACGGTGGGTTTTGAAGCACAAAGTAAACCCCAGATGGAAATGTTGGCCTGAGTTTTCTTCATCTGAGCTAACAGAGTATCTTCCACCTCCTTAGCCCCAGTATCTGTTTCTTTGTCTTTACCTGAGTGGTCACCTTTTTCCAGGTTTGGTTGGTAGGCTCGGCCATATCTAGTAAGGTGGCTAACATCCCCACCGACCCAAGTGGCTTTTCCGATGTTGCAAGTATTTTGGCTACCCAGGATGGTGTCCCAAGAGAGCATATTGCAGCTAGGCTCTTTTATGGATGTAGATGGAGAGAATGGAATGAGAATATATGGTAATGGGTGGCTAATTTTTTCGAACTTGGGCACAGTGATTTTTTCATCAACCTCAATCATGTTGATTTGAGGTAGAGGGTTATTGACTGTATTTGGTCCGGGAGGAGGTTTTTCAATCACCTTATCATCTATCAAATCCTGGATAGCATGTTTGAGTGTGTAGCATCTGTCGGTGAGGTGACCACTGTAACGATGATACTCACAATATTGAGCATGGTTCCAATTGTCAGGCAGGGGATTTGGAGGCCTGTAGTTTTCCAAAGGCTTCAATACTCCCTGAGCCATTAGTCCCTGTAATATCACAGACTGAGGAGCTTGCAATTTGTCAAAGTACCGGTTGACCATTCGACTCTCCGAAATTTCATTTGGGCTATTATTCCTCGGCGAGTTGTGACACATCGGCCCATAGGACCATGGAGTAGCACTATAGTTTTGGGTAGGGAAAGTGGAAGATGCGTCTCCTACCATGTTGACGGCTGGTGTTGGTGCGGCGGTCTTTCCTTTAGAGTATCGGAAAGAACTGAATGGTGTATTGACTTTTAATTGCCCGGTCCGTATATCTTCATCAATACGAACCCCTATCTCCACTACTTCTTTAAAAGCTGGCGTAGGGAGATACATGTGTTCGGTATATGGTGGAGGTTTTGATGAACATCGGCATGACTCAAGTAGGATCAGTGCATCAAAGTCTCTAGGCCAACTTCAAACTTTCCACACATTGCAAATTCAGCACATGTTTTTTTCCCTTTGGGTGCACGACTCAAGGTCTCTTTTGTTTTCTGGGCTAGTATTGTCTTTATACCTTTCAAGGAATTCTTTGACTATCCGGTCCCAGGTATGCAGAGTGCTGCTGTCAGACAACATCAGCCATTGCTTGGCAGCCCCTACTAGGGTGAGGTGAAAATTGGAAGCCATAGCTTCAAAGCTAGCTCCCCTTGACTGCATACCAGTGGAGTAGGATTTTAGATGGGATATAGGGCATCCAGTCCCATCGAACTTTTCTATGTCGGGCATTTTGAACTTTGAAGGCAGTACTGCTGAAGGTTGTAATGCCAAAGCCCGCGTAGAAAATTCCCCTTTGTTGAGCAGTTTGAGCATCATGGTTTTCATGTTTTCCATGTCGACTTCCATTTTGGTGGCTGGGGGAGTTGGTTTTAGGTATATCTTTGGCGGAGATTTGGGAAAATTTGGGTTAATTTAAATTTGTGGTGTCTTGTAAGGATTTTGGGTTGGGTATGGATTACAGTCGGATTTTGGTAGGTATGCGGATTAATTTGGATATGGGTTTCGGCTATGTATTTGATGGATTTTGGGGTTGGATAGGGATTTTGAATCGAGCAAGGATTTTGAAATTTGGATATGGGTTTGGGGTTTGTATAGGGATGTTAGGCGGTATAGGGATTATTTTGGATAGAGATTTTGGGTTGGTGGATTATTTGGTGGATTGTTGGCGATACGGGTTTTGTTTGGTGGGTTATTGGCAGTATATGGATTTTGGGTAGCGTAGGCTGGTGGATTTTGAATGGTTTCAAATTTGGATGGCGGGATCATCGGGAGGTAAGTAGGAAGTAACTTGGCTTTGACGGGTTATAGCTTTGGGGATCCATATGTGAAATTTGTTTGGGCGGGTTGTTTATGGAAAAAGGGAGGTCATTTGGACTCACGGGGAATGTTGGTGTTTGGGATAGGATATGATGGGTAAGGGTTGACATTTGGGTAGTAGGGAGTTGGTGGAGGGTTAGGATTTGGAGTGATGGTAGTGTTTGGTGGGTTAGTGTTTGGTTGAGGGTTTGGGTTTGGAAGCGTATGTGAGGTTGATGCTTCTTGGGGAACTGCAGGGGAAGAAATTACCTCACCATTGGATTTCAAGCTTTGTACCGATAGCCATTTGGCTCATTATTCGGTCGGCCGTTGCACCCAAGTTTTGGTCTAGCCAACTGTTGCATTCTTTGGAGTCGGAGCATACCGGGGAGCCCTGTATCTATACCCATGTAGCGGTGTTCACTTTCTGTTGCCATCTTTATCACGGATGTACCTACGGGCGTTTACGTCTGATCGATTTGCGCTTGATTCCGTACCAATTGGCGATACTATCTCTGCCTTTCAAATTCGGGCAGGTTTGGGAAAAATGGGTTCGTATCGGAAGAAATTTGGTGAAGGCTTTACGGGCTTGATACAGCGTGCCTTTATTAGTATATTTTCCTTACAAAATGACCGGATAAGCACCTGCTTAATTTTGACAGTCTCAGGACTTCCCTGGAACAATGGATTCTTTCTCAGTATAGGATCAACGTATTCCACACGCCTTTCGACTCCCAGAGATCGGTGATCGAGCGAAGGGCCTATACTCTTCAGGGATCCACCATTCGAAATGGTCTAGGTCGAGCATTTGAAAATAATAATCACCCATTGATGTATTTTTGACTTGCAATTTTTTTTGACTTGCAGAGATTTTTTTGACTTGCGCACAATTTTTTTTTGGAGGTGACCCACAATTTTAAAATGCAAAAACCGGTCGGTCTTTGAAGTGTCCTGAAAATCTATATGGAGTCTAACGTTGGCTCATGCAGGGGGTAGGTTGGCCGTGGTGTAGGGTAGCAGTTCGGAATATATTTATATGCATGTGCACGTGTGTGCGGCATCTAAAAAGCAAAAAAAAGTTTTTTTTTTAGATATAGAAATAGAAAATAAAACAGATATGGCATGTCTTGCTGTTGTGTGTGGATACCATCAAGCAAGCATACCATCAAGAAATAGAAAGAAAAGCGGGGAATTTATCTATTCTATTAATTATAAATGAGTCATAATCCCCAAAATAAAATGACATAATGAATGCATGCATATATGTATATATATATATATTTTTTTTTTTGCAGAATGAAAATAAAGCGGAATAAAATAATGTAAGGTCGAAAATGAAAAGATTTTAAAAATAAAATCGGCCCCAGTTTGTTGTCTTTGCCCAGGAAATAAAAAGAAAAATTACATATATATATATATATATATATATATATATATATATATATATTATTGGTTTTTGTTTTTGAAAATATCTGAATATTTTCAAGTATATCCGTCAGATGTTTGAAATGAGCTAGCTAGCTGCAAGATGGAGGATCATATCCACAAATATAGACACGGATGTTAAAGGAACGCAATATTAGACTGTTTTAAATTAATATAACAAGTATACTTTAGCCAGAAATAAAAGAAAAAAAAGTTTTTGTTAATAAGTCTAGCCCTCCATTTTTATTCATTAAAATAAAACGATCTCCCAGCGAGTCGCCACTTGTGGGTTCAGGGAAAGCGTGCTCGGCGCCCAGCGCGCCCAGCAGCGGATAGGGGTGCCGTCAGGTGCGGATGCGGTGACATCCTTGCTCCCATTCCACCCTCCCTTTTCTAGGGGAGGACGAAATCAAAAGTGCGGGAGGAGTGCTGTCGAAATAGCGCGTTGGAATGCGCCTCGGTTGCCTTTAGTGGATTTTGATCCAATATGGGAGCTTTGGATTTTCTATGTCAAGTTATCCCTTTTTTAGGGATACCGGGATATAGGAAAACATCACCTTTCCATTCCCATCCTCCCTTGTTTAGGGGAAAAGTGAAAGTGCAAAGAAAGATGTTGCGGCGCCCCCTATGGATTTTATGAAAATAGCCTTATGGCCTATTTCGGATCACTATGAGTGCTTTGGGTTTTCTATGACAAGTTATCCCTTGTTTAGGGGATACCAGAACATAGGAATACATCACCTTTCCATTCTCATTCTCCCTTTTTTAGGAGAGAACGTGAAAGTGCAAAGAAAGATGTTGCGAGGCCCCACTGGATCCAAAATGAAGAAAACGGGTTCGGAGGCTAAGTTCGAGTTAGGGAAGGTGCTAGGCACCCAACTCGCCCCGGTCTCAAAAGCGGTTTTTGGCTAAAGTATGCTTTGTTATATTTATTAAGCGGATAAATAAAGCATTAGCGCCTACAAATACATCCATTACATCTATATTATTTACTGGACTTACAACAATCTCTTTTACAAACAATTACAAATATACTTAAAATATTTGGCCATAGTATGACTACATTTAGTATTATTTCCTAACAAAATCCGGGCGGCATATAACGCTTATATATTTACATTGGTCGGATTGGAAATAATACTCTTACAAATAAAGACTTTAATGAATAGATAAAGCAAATAATTACAAATACATCTGAAAACATTCGGCTATAATAACGGCTACATCTAGCACTATTTCCTAATTAAATCCGGGCAGCACAACTGCTTATACGACTACATTGGGCCGGATTGGAAATAATACTTTTACAAGCAATGTAAGACTTTAAAAGTAAAACTTCTGAGCCTAGGTGTGCTCGCTTTGTCCTCGGGGAGAGAGAGTCTTTTTTTGTTGTTGTTGAAGTTGTGTGTTGTGTGTTGTGTGTTGTGTGTTGTGTGTTGTGTAAATTTGGGCAGCGTGACTGCTCTGAAAGTTACTTTTCGGCCTCAGGATCGGGGCAGGGTAACTGTTTGTGTTTGGTTGTTTGTTGGCTTGAGGTAGGCTGAAATCGGGCGAGAATAACGGCTTATTTACGAGCAATTTGGCCTTTTAAATCGGCAGAGCAAGCTGCTCTTTCCACGACTTTTTGGGCCAGGGGAAAAAGGGTGGATACCTAGGCTGGGGGCTAAGGTACACTTCTATCGGTTGGTTTTGTGTTTGGAGGAAGTTTGGCGAGTTTCGAGGCTTTTGAGGTGATCTCTCACTACCTCACACCGCTCTCTAATTCTCCAGCGTAACGTTAACGCGGAAAAGCTTTTTCGCAAATTTTCTGTTCTTGAATGAGGAGTCGGGTGCCTCTATTTATAGGAGGAAGCTGGGACATCGACGGAAATAAATTTTCTTCTCTGCGCATCAACCGGGTGTACAATGCGCTGGATTTGTTGCATTTTGCGGCAACTATTTGGATGAACAGTGGCAGAGAAAGGAATTTGGGCGCCACCCTCCTTCATTTTGAGCACCATGCCCAATTTAATGGGTAGCCATGCCCATTTCCTTCTTCATGCATCAAACAAGTGTACACTGTGCTGTGAATGTTGCATTTTACGGCAAAGTTTTTTGATGAGCGAGGATAAATTTGGGCGCCACCTTCCTCCATTTTGGGCGCCAAGCCCAATTCTTTTGGTAGCCACGCCCAAATTTCAAACTTTGGCATTTTTGAACACTTTAGTCCCTGCAATTCGTCCTTTTGCGCATCCTGCTTTGTCCTTTTGCACTTTTGACCCTGTAACTGGACATTTGTTAATGTTTTAACAGGTCTTGATATTTTTTGTCATGTCACATACCAGGGGTATGAAATTGGGGTGTCTACAACAGTCTGAATAGTTTGTCGGTGTAGATAGTCTGAAGTCAGATAATGACATGGCTGACTTCTTTGGAGGGAAATCTGATGAA
Organism: Codonopsis lanceolata; assembly: GCA_013146195.2. Taxonomy (NCBI): domain Eukaryota; kingdom Viridiplantae; phylum Streptophyta; class Magnoliopsida; order Asterales; family Campanulaceae; genus Codonopsis; species Codonopsis lanceolata. Next base: position 6,051 of record JABEVN020003704.1, on the reverse strand, counting down.
GATAAATTGAATATTGTTTGACTAGATATTAAAAATATCTAGATCCAATAATATGTGACCTAATTCCACGTGTTTGGCTGAACTTTGATTGTGAGTTTGAGCAGACTTCCAAGTCTGCTGTTTGAACTGTGCTTTCAAAATTTCTTTGTTGAAGCCTGTGGTCAAGCGCCTTAGAGAAACTAACAGTAAACTAGTTCTAATACACCCTTGATTCTAAGACAGTTGCCACACTAACTGGTACGCATACCTATTAGTCATTATGAAATAGAATCAGAAGATGACTCAACCAAATCTAGAACCTATGAGGGTCAACAATCTCCTCCTATTTGGTTGATGTCATCATCTTAGCTACTAGCAGACTTTGAATCATGCACTGAGATAGTAACATGTCTTAAAGAAAATTTTATTTAGAAAAACATACATGCCTCTCAGAGTAGAAGTCTTAGTAGAGAGATAGATAAACTAGGTACTTACAAAGTAAAGAGTAAGAAGATCAAGTACAAAGTTAAGCAGGGTTTAAATCTTAACAAGAAGCAGGATATAAGCAATTTAAAGATTCAAACGCGAAGTTTAAATGGACAAGATCAGTAGATAGAGCATGTAATCTTAATCCAAAATATATTACATCTGTAAGTTAAACAAGCTGTTTAACAGAAGAGTTTTACAAAAGCAGAGTTTGAATCATAAAAGTTAGAACATAAGAGTCATACCAGGTCAGAATAAGTTGGGTTGAGTTCGGCGGCGTTCTAAGTAGTCACCAACCCAAATTTTGATGCGGTCATTGAGGCGCTCTCGCAGTCTATTATGTTCTTCAATTAGTGCTTTATTCAAGTGATGAGTAGCTCCCTCCTCCCTGATGGCATCAACCCTTCGTTGTTCAGCGTAAACAACTTTTTGGTTGGCATGTTCGACGTGCCGAACAGCAGTGAACTCAGGAACGACGCGTTTAGCAATGATGGCGCGGGCTAGAGAAGTCTGGAGCTCGTCAAAGAGTTGACAAATGCTAATTTGCTGAGAGTGGAGCATGCCCATCAGTGACTTTTGCTGGTCTTGAACAAGAAAACTGTGGGAAGTGAAGTCTTGAGCAGTGTCATTCAGAAGCTGCTCAACAATCTTCCCAAGATCAAAAATTGTGGCGTGGGTAGCGTTCAAGTCGTAGTTCATCACTTCAATCTGATGTGCCATGGAGGAGACCGTGCCGTTGAGACGCTCAAGTTGGGCTTGATTGGCTCGAAGGAGATCAAGAAGAGCAGGGTCAGCAGAGTTGGAAGGAAGGGATTGGGGGATAAAGTTGATGGGGATAAATAAAGGTGTCAATAGGGTGAGGAGATGAAGAAGGAGAAGAGTTGAATGAGGAAGGAGAGGCAGAGTTGTGGTCATCGGGGATTGATTGTGAAGGAGGAGTGGAAGGTCTGGGGTCAAGCTCCATGTCAGTGTCTGAATCACTAACAGAGGGAGAGGAAGGGAGAGAAGAAGTTTCAAGGAAGGAAGAGGGAAAAAGAGATTCGGGAAGAAGAATAAAGTTTGGAGGAGAAGGAGTAAGGAGATCAGAAAAGGAGGTGAGTTCAAAGAGGAACTTATAGGTGGCAGAAGAGATAGAAGTGAAAAGAATTTGGTAGAGGTCAGCAGAGATGGAGATGTGATTGAGGAATTGGGTTATAGGGGGAAAGAGTTCAAGAAGGAGGGAGGTTTGATAGAGGAGAGAGGAGATATGAGGGTCAAGAGAAGAGAAGGCTTCTGACATATAGAAGGATGAGGAAGAGGTAAAAGGAGTAGAAGCAGGGATGATGGCTAGAGAAGATTCAGGGAAAATGGAAGAGATGGGTTCAGAAGAAGAGGGTGGAGAAGGAATGGTTTCTGGTGGTGATAAAAGAGGTGAAGAAGGTGGAGGAGGCACAAACTTCTTGCGAAGTCTGCGTTTCTTTTTCTTATGAGGGGGAGAAGTAGGCTCCTCCTCAACAACCCCTGCTGTTGTTGAGGGAGTGGGAGAAGGAGGTGCAGATGGCTCCTCCCCAACAGCAGCAGGGGCTGTTAAAGGAGAAAGAGGGGGAGAGGTAGAAGAGATAGGAGAGGAGGAAGGAGGGACAAATGGGATGAAAGGTTCGGAGGGTTGAGATCGTGTGGACTTATGTTTTCGAGGGTGAAGAGGGGTTGACTCTGGTTCGGCTTGAGGCGCATCCGCATCCGGCACGGATCTTTGAAGCGGGGGGTCTTTGAGCGCTTCTTTCTTGTGAGGCGGCGATGTCGACAAGCAGAAGCATTACTTGAAGAAGACTTCTTCTTCTTCTTCTCAGTCGGCTCCTCCTCACCAGTAGAGTGCTTGCGTTTGGATTTCTTGGAGAGCGCAGGGTTTATAGTGGCGTCTAGGGCAGAAGGCTCGACAGCAGACTTGCTTGAGCAGCCTTCTGAAGTAGCCTCCTTCTGAAGCTTCTTATTTAGCTGCTTTGCCATGAAGGCATCTACTGTTGTATCAGGGTTGATCTTGAGAATCACCAGTGGAGGAGGATTGAGAGCATGGGCCAGAAGTAGAGTGGGAAGCCCTTGCTGCTCGAGCTTTTCATTCTTTAGCTTATGGTGGCTAAGGATGAAGGTGCTGGTAAACTGAACAGCCTTTGAGATTTTCTTTTTCTCAAAGTTTACCAGGTGTTCTAGAAAGGACCTGTTGGAGCGAAGAAGAAAGTTGATGAAGCAGACAAAGGGCCTCCTCTGCTTGATAGATGCTTGGACAACATCAATAGCATGGCCGACTCGAAGAGTATCGAGCCAGTTGAGGCCGGATGTGAGAATGATTGCTGCTATGTATTCAAGTTGGTCGGCGATCATCACATTGTGTGTCTTGGATTTTTTGAAGATCAAGCTATTATCAAAGAGATGGGCGATGTAGTAGACATCATCTTCAAATTTTGTTCGCTTCATCTTGGCACGAGGTCCCTTTGAAGTGTGCTCTCACGCATGTAGGACGGGCAAGATCCTTCTCGGCATTAAGAGAAGTAGGGCCATCAAACTCAGCGCTAATGGTCTTGCGTCAGGAGGCGGTGAGTGATAGAGACGGTCAGAATTATACAGGAGATGGATGTTTTAGACTCATTGATTTTTGCCCTTTGGTAGAACTCTTACGCGAGGAAGGTTCTTGTAGTCCTTGTTTTCCGGCATGAAGAGGCAAAATCTTGGGCGATTAAGGTCATCAACGATATTTACTCCGTTGCGTGAGCACTATAGGTTCAATCTATGCACATACTAGGATGATACATAGACGGAGGCGGGTTGGGGATGGGAGTTTCAGAACCGGAAATTTGATAAGGGACAACAGTAGAAGAAGATGTTCGACCTAAAAAGAAAATTAAAGGAGAGAAATTAGGGCAAATACTAGAGAAACATAAGAAATTTTAAACTAAGCAAGATATCGAGTTTGAGCCAGAAATAGAAGAATTTCAACAAATATTGTTAGATAAAGACAAGTCAACGACCGAAAAAGAGTGTTTTTAGAATAAATTATGCCTGAGAAGAGGCGAAATGTAGAGATTAAGATAAAAATCTGAAATAAACTAACGGATGGAGAAGATATGTGAAAATGAGAGAACAAATGCAAGTATATTTCATGAACAGTCAACAATGGCGGATACACTGTTTAGAAAACCCTTAAAATGAAATTTCGACCTAGAGAATGATTATGGGTTAGATTTGTCTTACCATTGAGGGTGATTGCGGGTGAGTGTTGAAATCGAAGAGTTCGTTCTGAGAATGCACAAAAGATGAAGCGAGGGAAGGAGAGGGTTTTGAGAGAAGAGCAAGGGCAGTTTGAAAGTTAAAGAGTTTTGGAAAAGTGATTTTGAAATTGGCGGTTGAGAATTATTAATGAAAAGGCGTGAAGAAAGCGTTTGAACATGTGAAGTGACTTTAAGTCAGACGGTTGTCACTTGAAAGGACTTAATGATTGCTGACGGCTTAGAGGCGGTCAAAAGTGACTACAAGAATATCTCAACCAATTTAATATCGGTCCTTACTATTTTCATAGATAACCCTTCTAAGCGAAAGTTAAAGACTTACCTCAGTCTTCAAGCAATTAGCATAACTATCTTGTTTTTTTCAAAGAAACAAGTGCAACTTAGTCACAATGTCTGTCTGTTTAAATGTATTGTCAAGTCGCTCAATATATTAAAATGAAGGAAATTAAATTTTAGTTAAAATCAAGCGGTTGGGTCAAGCATACCAAGCTCTCCCTTAAATAAGCAAACTTGTGCGCTTCAGTGCTTTTGTGAAGATTTACGCTAGTTGGTGTTCGGTTGAAATGTATTTCATACTTATGTTTCTCTTTTCTACATTATCCCTTAAGTGATATCGACATTGATATGCTTTGTCTTGGAGGAGTGCAAGGATTGTAGGTGATAGAGATTGTTTAGAGGTGTTGTCATACATGATTGGGCAATCTGCTACCTTGATGTCATAGTCCAACATTTGTTTGATCCCAGCGGTTGACGGCAGCTCAGCCTTATGTATTCGACTTGATAGTAGAGTTGGAAGCGATGCTTGTTTCTTGCTAGCCACGAGATAAGCATGTCTCCTAGAAATTGACAAGTTCCACTTGTCTACATCAAGTAACCAACTAAGTTGAAGGAGGATTCTCTTGGATACAGGATACCTAAGTTGGTGGTATCGATACATACTTGATGATTCTCTTGGCTGAAGATGTGACTCACGAGGTTTGCTTGAAATCTAGCACATACCCCAACGGACATACACTATGTCAGTCCGCTGGCGGTAAGGTAGAGCAGAGATCCAAAATTCCTCTATCTAAGGTGATATCAACTTTCTTTCCTTGTAAGTCTTTTGATAGTTTGCATTTAGCGAGACATTTGAGTGTCAAAAGTGTTAGCCATTTCAATCCGAATTTTTGACCGGTTCTTTAGCATACTTGGATTGACTTGAAGATTCCTTTGTCGAATTGTTGAATTTGAAGGCCTAAGAAGAATGTGAGTTCTCCATCATGCTCATTAAAACTTTCCGGTCATGAGTGTCTCAAATCGTTCATAGCTTCTCATTTGTAGAACCAAAGATGATGTCATCGGCGTATATTTACACAATGACGAATGACCTTTGTGCTTGAGAATGAAGAGAGTAGTGTCGATCTTTCCTCGCACAAATCCTTGTTCTATGAGGAACTTGGATAGTGTCTCATACCAGGCACGAGGAGCTTGCTTAAGACCATAGAGAGCCTTCTTAAGCTTGTAGACATGAGTCTCTTTCCCTTTTTCCACGAAACCTGGAGGCTGAGTGACATAAACAGTTTCTTGAAGATCAGCATTGAGTAAAGCACTCTTGACATCCATTTGATATAGACAAGTCCGTATATGTAGCATAGGCTAAGAAGATTTTGATAGCCTCTAACCTTGCTACTAGAGCAAAAGTTTCATCGTAGTCGATTCCTTCTTCTTGTCGATATCCTTGTGCAACGAATCTGAATTTGTTTCTTATGAGATTCCCATCTTCATCCTTCTTGTTCCTGAACACCCATTTTGTACCAATGATGGTGTGATCGGCTGGTCTTGGAACTAGCTTCCATACTTGACATCTTTCAAACTGCTGAAGTTCTTCTTGCATAGCTTCTAAGCAACTTGGGTCTTGTAAGGCTTCATCAATATTTTTTGGCTCATCTTCTGAGACAAATGCAGCACAGAACATACATTCATTTCTAGAGGATCTTCTAGTCCGCACTCCTACATGAATATCACCAATGATTTGAGAAATTGGATGGTCTTTATATGTTCTTGTGACAGCAGGAATGTGATTCACTGCTGGTTCTTCATGAAGAGGTTCAGGAGGAGGACTAGGAGGAAAGTCAGCTGTTTCTTGAGAAGAGTGTTGTTCAAAATTGGATTCAAAGGTGAGTTGAAGAATAGGATTTTGAGGTTCAGAGGCGATGGGCTCTGGATTGGTGTTTTCATGAGCAAGGTTGAGGTCTTCTGGTGATTCATTTGAGAAGTGATGGTCAGGAATATTTGAGTGAGTTGCTAGAGGTAGATTTGGTATTTGAGAGGTTGAAGTTTGGGAGGT
>JABEVN020003703.1:0-17191 GCA_013146195.2 Codonopsis lanceolata | reverse complement strand
GTTTTAATCTTGATTTCTGGATGTTATTCGCTCCCATTCGGCAACAAATCGGTGGTAGCTAAGTTTTGGCACCTTGGATTCCAACCAAAGTTAGTTGTTTCTTGGAAACTTTTATAATGGTCTTTGTTCTGGTGGATTTGCGGCCAGCATTAAAAAGAGTTTCCATTGTCTCTAAATGTCATTGCTGTTCAGTGCCTGATTATGAATCTCTATCTCACTTGTTCCTTTATTCGGACATAGCCAAGGCCGTTTGGGGTTTCTTTGCAGACATTTTTAAAAAAATGGTTTTGTCGCTTCTTTTGAGCTTGGTGTAAGGAAGGAAGTGTTTTGCCGTAACCGGCTTGACTTTGCTTAGGTATTTTCTTATTTTCTTCTTTGGGAAATATGGAAGGCCCGTTGTTGTGCCATTATGATTATCGGCCGATGCGTTCGAGTCAGAGGATTATTGCTCGAATTAGAGCTAGTTTACGTGATATGCTTTCAGTCTATAGTCCCAAATCTTCTCTTTCTTCGATGGCTAGATTGGGTATGGATCGGCTTGGTCTGCCTATTATTAATCCGGTGCTTTGTAAGGGCAGTTGGGTTTGTTGGTCCCTGATGGGTTTTATAAATTATCTGGGATGGAGTCGACCGCTTGCGTGATCATCTTGGTGGTGGTGGTATTGCGTGACCATCAAGAGTTATTAGTGGCGGCTTCGGCCTTATGGATACGGCACTAACACGGGTTCAGAAGTTAAGGCTTTGCGTGATGGTCTCCGATTATGCCGTAATCTTAATATTAGTCATTTGCTGGTGGAATCAGACTCTCTGGTTGCTATTATGGTTTTATCCCATAAAACTAGCGCCCCTTGGAAATATGAGTATGAGTTTCGAGAATGTCTGTCGTATCTGGGTGACTATTCTATTTCCCATGTGTTTAGAAAACGAGAATTTCTTTATTCTTTGATAAGCTTCTTTGGCTGCCATGAACTACGAGGCTTTAAAAGTTATAATTCTCCTTCGGATCTCCCTTGTGATGTCAGTCTTGCTTTATTTCACGATCGCGTTGGCCTTTATAATTATAGGAAACATGGTTAGCTTGTTTAGTTTTTATTTGCTAGCAGGCTTTTTGTATTCACTTTCTCGAGGTCAGGCTCCTTTGTCCCCCCAGTTTAAGGGTAAGGCTGGTTGTCCCCCTCTCTTCTGTATGTTTGCTTTTATTAATAAAATTTTGTAGGGTGCCGCCCCTGTTTCCTAAAAAAAAAAAAAATTTTTTTTTTTTGAGTATGGTAGGCCTTTTGGCTCTGACTCTGGGTATGGCTTTGGCTTTGGGTATAGCTGACCCTTTTTTTTTTCTTTCGATCCATATCTAAAAAGTGTATGTGTTGATTTTCTCGAGAAGCCCCAAGCTAGTTTTAGGTAAGAGGGAGATGGACAAATGATGGACTAGCTCCAGAGAGATTTTTTTCTTTTCCTTTCTCTCTCTCTTTTTTTTCTTTTTTTTTTCTCTTTTTTTTTCCTTTTTTTTCTTTCTTTTTTTTTGGAGCATCATTATAGCAGTTAGGGAATGTCATTTCTCCTTTTTGGGACAACAGGATAACCATTCTTGGTGGATAGAGAAGCTGACACAGCCCCAGTTTTGGGAAGCTAGATCATGGGGATAGTTTGGCTGGGATGTTGGAAAGTCTTATTTTCGACATGGTTTTTGGCATATAGTGGACTTAAAAAAAAAAGGTTTCAAGCTTTCGGAGGGATTTTGGTGTATGGTGGAAAGCCCCAATGTGCTACTAACAGTTCAGCCGCAATGGGTCGAAGGTGATTCCGGTCAAGACGACTTGCCTGCTTTGGATTTCATGTGTTCTTAAAAGTTTTCGGGTCCATATCTTCTTGATGACTCATCATCAACTCGTGTAGATTTATTATGTTTTTACGTGAGTGGATTTATCATTTTTTTAGCAGACATTTCGGAGATAGGTGGTGCTCAACGACCAAGAAGAAGACTTGACAAGTTAATATAGGAGAAGTAAGAATTTACCAGACTCAAATATAGATAGATACCTTTGGAAAGCTCGATCCGGGGACTTGGTTGAACTTTTGAAACAACGGAGACCAAATGGATTCGTGAGCATACTCTTGTACGGATGGGCTGTAGGCATTAATATAGGCAAAAGAGACACCCTTGGGGTTTGAAAGCCCCTAGTCCTGAATTGTGGCTTATGATCCTGGAGTCGGCCTTTTCTGGATTTCCTGCCTTTCCAGATTTTTCTGCCTTCTTGGCTTCTTGGCTTTTCCAGCTCTCCTTTCTTTTCTGGCCTCCCTATCGGTCTTTTTTTTTTTTTCTCAGTTTTTCTTTTTTTTTTTTTGCATTTTTTTTAGTGACAGACCTTAACATCTCGAAGTAGGACTTACTGAAATTTTTTTTTAAAATCGAGAATGAACGATGCACTTATCAACTTAGTGATGCATTTATGAGAGGTTAAGAAGGAATAGGAATTTGGAGATTAAGAATAGTGGTGAGGGGGTTTTGTCTTGTCTTTTCATGTTTTGGGAAACAAAAAGAAACACATAGAAAATACCTCCTTTTTTTTAATGATCTTTTTTTTTTGAAAAGTAAATCAAAGCATTTAACCGAACCCAAAGGCTGCCTATGTTCCTCATTTCGAGGCTCAGGTCATCGTAGTTCAATTCTGACAGAGAAATCTTCATTTTGCTAATCTCCTCTTTTTTTTTTCAATTTGAAAGAATAGAGACTCTTTTTTTTTTGAGAAATGAAATCTTTCTTTTTTTATATATTTTAAAAATGATTATTATTATTATTTACGAAAAGAAACGATGTTTTTTTTAAAAGGAAAAGAGAATTAAATATTACACATAATTTTTTTATTAGAAAACTTTTTTTTTTGCGATCCTTGTAATGAGATGTGATGATTACGTACCTCCGGACAATCCTCTCACGATAGTAAATGATAAATAATTAATTATTTTAATTTCATCCCCTGCAAAATTGTTAGTGGTAACAAAGGAAACAACAAAGATCCCAATATCTACGAAAACTGACGTTGTATTGAAAAGAGTTGTTTCCTGGAGATTTTTTTTTTTTGACAAAAGGACATTCAAAGGTACAAAGAGTCTTTGGATGTGTATACACAAGGGTATTCCAGGGTATTTTTCCCTTTTTATCAGAAACAATTATGGGTGCGGTTTCTCAATGATTTTATCATCGATAAGGTCTTGGATATCATTCCTGAGTGAGAAGCATTTGTCGGTGATATGACCACTGGATTGGTGGTATTCACAATACTTGTTGCGGTTCCATTTGGCAGGTAATGGATTTGGTGGGTTATAGTTTTCAAGGGGCTTAAGGACTCCTTGTGCTGTTAACCCTTGTAGTATCTGTGACATTGGGGCATTCAATTCATCGAAGTGCCTTATGTTTCCTTTGTAAGGCCCTATGAGACTCTTGTTGGTATTACTGCTTCCTTCAACATAATTGACAGATTTGTTTGCCCCATATGTCCATGGCACATCACTGTATTGTTCATTCGGGGTTTTTTCTACAATGTTAACTCCTTCCGTAAATTCTTCCTCTGATCCAGAATGGCAGAACGAACTTGGAGGTGTACCTATTTCTAGGGATCCTTTGCGTATATCTTCATCAATACGGACTCCTATCTCCACTATTTCTTTGAAATTGCTATAGGGGAGATACCGCAGTGCTCCAGGTAAATGGGTTAGAGGTTTTTGATGAACATTCTGCATGACTCAGCCGGATCAGGCCTGTCCAAAGTCTGGGCAACTTTTCCCTTCCATCTGGCTGCAAATTCTGCAAATGTTTCATTTTCTTTTTGGGTGCACGCCTCGAGATCTCTTTTATTTTCGGAGGTGGTATTATCTTTGTACCTCTCTAGGAACCATTCAGCTATTTGGTCCCAAGTGCCCATGGTGCTATCATCTGCTAATATTAACCATTGCTTAGCAGTTCCTATCAAGGTAAGGTAAAAGTTGGAGGCCATGGCTTCGAAACTAGCCCCTTGTGATTGCATGCCAGTGGTATAAGATTTTAGGTGAGAAATAGGGTATCCAGTCCCATCAAATTTTTCTATATCGGGCATTTTGAATTTTGGAGGTAGTATGGCTGAGGGTTTTAGCGTTAATGCCTTCGTAGAAAATTTTTCTTTGTCCAGAAATTTGAGCATCATACTCTGCAATTTTTCCATGTCAACCTCCATTTTAGTGGGCGGGGGAGTTGGGTTTTGGTACATGCTGGCAGGATTAGGGAAGGCTGGATTAATTTCTGGCTGTGGTACTGGGTAAGGATTTTGGGTTGGATATGGATTTTGGACAAGATATGGATTTTGGGCAGGTAGGTTATTGGCGGTTTCGGTTTGGCAGCCAGGATCATTAGGAGGTAAATAGGTTGTAACTTGACCTGGCGGGTTATAGCTTTTTGGGTCCATATGCGGGCTATTTTGGAGCGGGTTGGTGATGGGAAAAGGAAGGTCATTTGGATTCTGGAAAATATTGGTGTTTGGGAAAGGATATGGAGGATAGGGTGAGAAAGGGTTAATATTTGGGTAGTAGGGATTTGGTGGAGGATTTGGATTAGAGATTGAATTTGGAGGGACATGGGAGGTTGATGCTTTTTGAGGGACTGCAGGGGAAGAGATTACCTTACCACTGGATTTTAAACTTTGCACCAAATTAGCAAATTGGCCTATTATATGATCAGCCTGTGCACCCAAATTTTGATCTAACCACTGCTGCATTACTGGAGTCGGAGCGTCCTCTAGTGCCCCTGATTCTGTGCACCCATAGCGATCGCTCACTTTCACCGCCATCTTGCTTTCGATTTGTACATTCTCGAACCGATCTCTTTTTCTCGATTCGCTTTACGTGCTGTTTCCCTGTATCAACCGGCCAGTATTATCTTTGCCTTTCCAAATTTGGGTCAGGTTTCTGAGGAAAATGGGTTTGGAGGTATCAGAAAGGTTGGTTGAAGGCTTTCTGGGCTTGGAGTACAGCGTGCCTTTATTAGTATACTTTTTTTTTATTTTCCTACAATTGACCAGACAAGCACCTGCTTTGTTTTGACATTCTCAGGACTTTTCCTGGAATAGTGGATTCTTTCTCTAGAGTATAGTACCTCGTATTCCACCTGCCTTTCGACTCCCCAAGATCGGACTGATCCCAAGCGAAGGGCCTATACTCTTTCTGGGATCCACCATTCAAAGTGGTCTAAGTATAGCATCAGAGAATAATCAATTTTTTATTCATATTTTTTTTGACTTGCGCATTTTTTTATAGTTTTTTTTTTCTTTTTCATTTCATCTTTTTTTTACAGGAGCTGACCCACGATTCAGAGATGCAAAAACCTATCGGTCTTTGAAGTGTCCTGAAAATCTATATGCAATCTAACGATGACTTATGCAGGGGGTAGGCTGGCCATGGTGTAGGGTAGCAGTTCAGAATATATTTACATGCGTGCGCGTGTGTGCGGCATCGAAAAAGCAATAAAATCTTCTTTTTTCCAGATATAATACAGAAAATAAAAACAGCTGTGGCCTGTCTTGTTGTTATTTGTGGATTTTCTCGGCTTTTTTAGTTTGAGCGTGAGCAAGCAAGCAATCACATCAAGAAATAGAAAGAAAAGCGGGGAATCTATCTATTCCTATTAATTACAAATTGGTCATAATCCCCAAAATAAAATGACAGAATGAATGCAAATATATATATATATATTTTGCAGAATAAAAGGAAAATAATATACATGACAAAATAATAATTCAGAGCCGAAAATGAAGCAATATTAAAAATAAAGCCCCGCCCCTTTTATTGTGTTGCCCGGAAATTTATTGCATATATTTTTTTGCAAAATTTTCTTTGATATATATATATATATATATATATATATATATATATATATATATATATATATATATATATATATATATATATATATATATTTTTTATTTTTTTTTTAAAAATACATATTTTTAAACATACATGTAACAGTTACTGGAAGGAAACTGCTACAAGATGAAGGATCATTGATGTAAAACGCAGCGGAATATGATAACAAGGATCGCCTAAACGAATCCTAAACTAGATTCCCCAAAGGAAATCTCAAACCGAAGCCAAAATTTGACTTAGATTTAAAACCGAAGAAGGGACGCTAATTGTAAAAAGCAATAATTTGATTATCATTCAAACTCCCCAAACAATGAAAGACTAAAGTATTTATACTACTTACAATAAGGAAAAAAACCTACTTAAAAACGTATTGAAGAAAAGACAAGAATAACCCAAGTAATTGTCTTAAAAAAATGCATTCCAAAAATAATTCAGACAAGCCCTTCCAGTGTAGCTCGGCCGAGCACCTTTGCCCAGATTTGCTTATCTTTAAAACATCAGAGATTGCCAGTGCCATTGCCATCTTGATCCCCAAGTCGTTGATCTCCCTCAACACGATCTACATCATACTCCCCCACTTTAAAATGATTCGACCCTGAATCCAAATCATTATAAAGAGGATCATCCGGGTAAAAAGCAACTAAATCCGCCACATTGAAAGTAGGAGAGATGTTCCACTCAGTCGGTAAATCCACCACATAAGCGTTGTCATTGATCTTCCGAACAATTTTGCAAGGGCCAAGTTTCTTTGGATGTAGCTTACTATACGTACCTTGAGGGAATCTCTCCTTGCGCAAATGGACCATCACCAAGTCACCAACATCGAAGACTCTCAACCGACGTCGCTTGTCAGCATGCTCCTTGTACTTAGCATTAGACTCCGCAATATTTCTCCTTACCTCCGTTTAAACTGCCTCGATCAACTCTGCCATATGCTCAGCTGCAACATTGTAACCTGGAACCTTTGGTAATGGGATTAAATCAAGAGTATACGTAGGAGGCCTCTGATAAACTATCTCGAAAGGTGTCTTTTTCGTAGTCCGATTCACCATGTTGTTGAATGCAAACTCAGCTGTGGCTAACGCTAAATCCCACTTCTTAGGAAAATCCCCGCATAGACAACGAATCATCGAACCCAACGTCCAATTCACCACCTCCGTTTGACCATCCGTCTGTGGGTGGAAAGAACTACTATATTGTAACTCAGTCTGAAATATATGCCAAAGAGTATGCCAAAAGTGACTTAGGAATTTAGTATCCCGATCCAACGTGATTGACTTCGGCACCGCATGTAGGCGAACCACCTCCCTGAAGAACAAACCCGCGATATGTGCAGCATCCGATGTTTTTCGACAAGGAATGAAGTGAGCCATCTTAGAAAAACGGTCAACCACCACAAAAACCGAATCATTACCTCTTTATGTCCTAGGGAGCCCCAAAACAAAGTCCATAGAAATGTAATCCCAAGGACCATCCGGAATAGGTAAAGGAGAATATAATCTCGTATTCTGCAACTGTCCTTTATTGCGTTGACAAATCATACACTTCCGAACAAAAGTGTGCATATCGTTGCGAAGTTGTGGCCAAAAATAATTTTGAGCACCAAGTTCAACCATTTTGTCCCGACCCAGGTGACCATCTTTATGCAATTCCGCAATAAGGCTTTCGTGAATAGAACCGTGAGGGATGCACAACTTGTCACGATAAAATAAGAACCCATCCTGCAACAAATATAAGCCAACCGGACTACCATCTCTACACTTAGCCCATGTCTCCGCAAAATCAACATCTGTCTCATACAAACCCTTCAAACAATCAAATCCCACAACCGAAGTACTCATAGTCACCAACAAACTAGCCCGTCGACTTAAAGCATCCGCCACTTTATTAAGTTGTCCACTTTTGTGGTGAATGACAAAAGAAAACTGCTGTAAATACGAAACCCAACGTGCATGCATGCGATTAAGTGTCGTCTTACCATTCAGGTATTTCAAGGCCTCATGATTAGTATGGAGAACAAACTCACGATGCAGTAAATATTGTTCCCAATGTTTAATAGCCTGTACCACAGCGTAGAACTCAAGCTCATACGTAGTCCACTTTTGTTTCGCCTCCTCCAATATTTGACTCATAAAAGCAATCGGCATCTTCCTTTGCATTAAAACAGCCCCAATGCCGACTACCGAAGCATCCGTTTCCAACTCGAATGGAATGGAAAAATCAGGTAACACAAGGAGCGGAGCATTAGTTAACTTGTCCTTAATCAACACAAAACTAGCCACGGCCTCATCACCCCAAGAATATCGTCCCTTTTTCATACAATCAGCTATCAGAGCCATAATAGTGCTAAAATTACGTATGAAACGCCGGTAAAAAGTAGCAAGCCCATGAAAACTACGTACCTCACTAACTGTCTTGGGAGTTGGCCATTCACGAATAGCACGAACCTTGTCCTCATCCATCTGAATGCCATCTGCCGAAATAATTTAACCCAAAAATAACAACCTATCCAACATGAAACTGCACTTCTTTAAGTTAACATACAACTTGTTTTCCTGCAGTGTCCTCAAAACATGTTGGACATGCCCGATATGCTCCTTCTCAGTTTTGCTATAAATCAAAATATCATCAAAATATACCACAAGAAATTTCCCATGAAACGGCTTGAGAACTTGGTGCATTAGATGCATGAACGTACTCGATGCATTGGACAAACCGAATGGCATCACTAACCACTCATATAACCCTTCCTTCATTTTGAAAGCTGTTTTCCACTCATTGCCTTGTCTAACCCGAACTTGATGGTACCCGCTCTTTAAATCAATCTTGGAAAATTCTTTGGAACCTCGAAGCAAATCCAACATATCATCTAACCGAGGAATATGCAATCTATACTTAACTGTAATTTTATTGATTGCCCTACTATCAATGCACATACGCCACGTACCATCTTTCTTAGGCACAAGTAAAGCTGGGACTGCACATGGGCTCAGACTATCCTGTATATACCCCTTTTTCAACAGCTCTTCCACCTATTCTTTCAAAATCTCATGCTCAGTAGGACTCATACGATAATGAGGGAGATTAGGCAACGAAGCACCGGGTACGAAATCAATGTTATGTTGAATATCTCGCAAGGGTGCAACCCCGGAGGGAGATCATCAGGCATAATATCACGAAACTCATCCAAAACGGACTGTAACTATTTTGGAACCAAACTAACCTGTCCCATAATTTCCTTCTGCACGACGGCATATATAACAGGTGCGTCGGCTAAATCATCAATAAACTTTTGAGCCGTACACAAAGAAACAATAGGTTTAGATTTCGTATTACCACGAGTACCCATATCAAGTGAAGAATGTAGTTGAAAACGAAACCCATCCTTTGTAAAAAGCAGAGAATTCTCTCGCCCCTTATACACCACATTGACGTCATATTGCCACGGTCTACCCAACAATACATGGCATGCATTCATATCGACAATATCACATAAAATTTCGTCCTTATAACTACCAATAGAAAAAGGAATAATGCACTGTTCATGTACTTTTATATTGCCGCCAGAATTAATCCAACCAATCGTGTAAGGGGACGGGTGCTTGCGAACCTCTAGCTTCAACGAATCCGCGAAACTACGAGCCACTAAGTTCTCACAACTACCACTATCCACAATAACTGTAGCATCAACATTACTAACCTTCCCTTTTGTTCGAAAGATATTGTGACGTTCCGGATCCTCATCTTCACAAGGGGTTGTCAACATAAGCCGTCAAACCACAAAAGACCCATGTTCAGTTGGCTCGTCCATCTCCTCATTAAGATCTATCACACCGTCATCACAATGTTCTTCCTCTTCCCGGTCTACCATGTTGACTCCGCGTCGCATAGGACATTGACTAGCCTTGTGCCTTTGTTGCAAACACCGAAAACACTTATCACTAAATACTTTAGCATATGGGTTCGGAGTTTGTTGACCACGATTAGTCGCGTTGGTGTTACGCCGAACCGGGGGATTCTGAACATCAGTGGGGGTCGACTGCTTCCCGTCATCTCTACCCGTTTCCACACCCTGTGTTTTCTCTAGTGCTCGAAGAAGGCACAGTAGGAAAATTTCTGTATGACGTCTGAGGATGATAAGTAGAGGACTGCTGCTTTTCGACCTTCTTGGCACGAGTAATAACTTCACTCACCGACTGATTTGTAAACAACTCCACTTGATTTTTAATACCAACCCGAAGACCACCAATGAACCTTGCAACCTCATGTGCCTCTGTTTCATCCAAATCTGCACGCGCCGATTGGGCGTGAAAGTCGTGGGCATAGTCTTCAACTGTACGAGTGCCCTGTTTGAGGTCCAAAAAGGATTGATCCGTGACTTGTTCATATTCCTCTGGTAAAAAGTGAGAGCGTAGTTCCCGCTTCATCTTAGCCCAAGAACGAATAGGGGCTTTGTTTTTACAATGTCGCTTTTTACACAATTGTTCCCACCATGCTGATGCTCTGTCTCGTAGTTTATATGCGACATAAGGTACCTTCCGATCATCTTCAACCTGCATCAAGGCGAAGAATTTCTCCACTTCTGCACGCCAATCGACGAATTCATTCATCTTCAAATTTCTAGAAAAAGATGGAATATCCGCCCTAATTTTAGGACATGGATCGTTTCGAGGCGCTTCCATGGCCTCATCTTCGTCCTGATCAGAATCTTCCCCTACAACCGGTTCACCCCGGTGGAGATTACGTCCCCGACGATTCGCCCGATTTTGGGGGTTGACATCACCACCACCACCTACCCGCAATTGAGCCAAAGCCGCCAATAATTCTGCATGTTGACGATCGCTACGTTCAATGGCTGCTTGTGCTTGATGTGCCATGCGTTCCAGTATTGCTGTGATGTCGCCGTTGTTTCCTCCATTGTTAGTCATCTTCGCGTCGGAGAACCCTAGGATCGACCTATTTCTGATACCAACTGATGTAAAACGCAGCGGAATATGATAACAAGGATCACCTAAATGAATCCTAAACTAGATTCCCCAAAGGAAATCTCAAACCGAAGCCAAAATTTGACTTAGATTTAAAACCGAAGAAGGGACGCTAATTGCAAAAAACAATAATTTGATTATCATTCAAACTCCCCAAACAATGAAAGACTAAAGTATTTATACTACTTACAATAAGGAAAAAAACCTACTTAAAAACGTATTGGAGAAAAGAAAAGAATAACCCAAGTAATTGTCTTAAAAAAATGCATTCCAAAAATAATTCAGACAAGCCCTTCCAGTGTAGCTCGGCCGAGCACCTTTGCCCAGATTTTCTTATCTTTAAAACATCATAGATTGCCAGTGCCATTGCCATCTTGATCCCCAAGTTGATCTCCCTCAACACGATCTACATCAATCATATTCACAAATATAGACAAGGATGTATAGAAACGCAATATTCAAATGCATAAATTAATATAACAAAAATACTTTAGCCAGAAACAAAGAAAAACAAAAAAAGTTTTTTTTTATGAGTCTAGCCCTCCATTTTTATTTAAAATAAAAATGATCTCCCCAGCAAAGTCGCCACTGTGGGTTCTCGGGACTGCACCCTTGGATAGGGGTGCGCGTACGTACGGATGCAGGACACCACTGTTCCCATTCCATCCTCCCTTGTTTAGGGGAAGACGAAATTAAAAGTGCGAGAGGAGTGCTGTCTAAGATAGCGCGTTTGAATACGCCTCGGTAACTTCAGTGAATTTTTTGTCCAATATGGGAGCTTTGGGTTTTCTATATCAAGTTATCCCTTTTTTAGGGGATACCAGGATATAGGAATATATCACCCTTTCATTCCCATTCTCCCTTTTTTAGGGGAAAACGGAAAAGTGCAAGAAAGGAGTGTTGCTGTAGACACCCCAATTTCGTACCCCTGGTATGTGACTGACATAAAATATCAAGAAGCTGTTAAAACTTAACAAATGTCAAGTTGCATGAGTCAAAAATGCGAAAGGAAGCGAGAATCGCTTGATTGAACTGCGAGGGGTAAAGTGGCAAATTTTGAAACTTCTAAAGCATGCTGGTGCCGCACCAAGCTCCCTTGGTGCCGCACCAAGGGGTGCATTGGCCGCACCAGCCCTTCCACTGTGCGCTGCTCTCACATTGAAAATGTACAAGTTTTAAAGCGCAAGGTACAAGCGGCCAATGCACGGGAAACAAATTCGGAAATTCCTGCCGCGTCCTCAGTCTCTACTATAAATAGAGACCCCCGGCCTCTCATTTCACTCGTTCAGTTTTACGCGATTTTAGATCGCTGCTCGCCTTCGATAATATTAGTACGAGAGGTGCGAGATAGGTGAGCGGAAGCCCCTATAGTCTCCAAACCCCGTCCAAACTCTGCCAAATAAAAAACTCATAGGTTATAAGTGATCCCTAGCCTAGTTATTAGGTATCCACCTCACATCCCCAGTCTAGAAATCCCAAAATAAGCCGTTACTCTGCCCGAGTAACGAGCTAAAAAAGTCAAAAACTAAGTCTAGGTTCGCCCAACTAAAAGGCCAAAACCTACCCAAATAAAGTCACTCTGCGAGTGGATAAGCCCAAACTTCAAAAATCAAACAGTCATTCTATCAACACAACAACACACACAAACAACAAAAAGACTCCCTCTCCCTGAAGGACAGAGCGAGCACACCGCCGCTCTAAAAGATAATATCTTTAAGAGCGTATTTTTATTTCATTGGTATTTTTTTTTTGTCTTTTATTTATTTTTCAAAAGTTGTTATTTAAATCCGGCGCAATGTAGCCAATATAAGCCGTTGTCTTTGCCGGATTAGATTAGGAAATATTATGTAAAAAGAGCCGTTATAATGGCCAAATATTCTTAAATATGTTTGTAATTATCGGAAGGAGACAATTGCGAGTCCGTAAATAATGTAGCCACGAATGTATTTGTTTAAATTTCCCTTGTCATAATAATACCTTATTTATTTGCTAGATAAATATAACAATAAGCATACTTCAGCCAAAAACGTTTTGAGACCGAAAGGGCGAGTTGGGTACCTAGCACCTTCCCAACTCGTAACTTAGCCCCCGAACCCGCTTTCTAAAATCTCTGGTTTTCTTTTCTGGTTTTCCTTTATTTTTGCCTTAAAATAAAGGTGGCGACTCTAAAACTTTCAGATCCAGTGGGGCCTCGCAACACTCCCTCTTTGCACTTTCCTGTTCTCCCAAAAAGGGAGATCACGGGAATGGAGGGTGATGTATTCCCATATCCTGGTATCCCTAAACAAGGGATAACTTGATGCGGAAACCCATAGCTCCATAGTGATCCGAATGGGCCATAAGGCTATTTTTAATAAATCCATAGTGGGGCGTCGCAATATCCTTTCTTGCACTTCTCTATTTTCCCCTAAAAAGGGGAGAATGGGAATGGAAGGGTAATGCATTCCCATATCTGTTATCCCGAAATAAGGGATAACTTGACATGAGGAAACCATTAGTTCCCATTTTGGATACAAAATCCACTCAAGGCAACCGAGGCACATTCCAACGTGCTAATATAGACGCACTCCTCTCGCACTTTGGATTTCGCTCTTCCCTAAACAAGGGAGGGTGGAACGAGAGCGTGGTGTCCCGCATCCGCACGCACGCACCCTATCCAAGGGCGCGGCGAACATCCCAGGAACCTCATAGTGGCGACTCTGGCTGGGGAGTTGTTTTATTTTAAATAAAATGGAGGCTAGACTCATAAAATAAAACCTTTTTTGTTTTTATTTGTTTTTTGGCAGATGCTTGTTATATTAATTTACGCATTTCAATAAAGTGTTCTATTACGGTAGTGGCTATATTTGTGGATATGATCCTCCATCTCGGCGGCGATCTCGTTCAGATACACATTATATGTTTAAGAGTATTAAAAAAATCAAAAAAATATATTTAAAAATTTAAAAAAAATATATATTATATATATTACAATAAATTCAAGCACAACAAAAGGGGCTTTACTTAGGCTCTATTTTCATTTATTTATTTCGGTTCATTGTCTTTTTCACTTTATTACGTACATTTGCATATCTGCATTCACTCTGTCATTTTATTTTGGGGACATAGGACCAAAATTTGTAATTAATAGGGATAGATAGTTTCCCCGCTTTTCTTTCTATTTCTTAAAAGTCGTATGTTGCTTGCTTGCGCTCAAAAATAAAAAGCGAGAAAATCCACATAAAACAAAGAAGGCAGCCATATCCGCTTTATTTTTCGTAAAATAAATAAAGAGTTTTCTTGGTTTCTAGATACACACACACGTGCACGCATGTAAATATATTCGAACTGTTACCTCACACCATGGCCAGCCTACCCCTTTGCATAAGTCAACGTTAGAATGCATATAGTTTTTCGGTGCACTTCACGACATCGAGCCGGTTTTTGCATCTTTGAATTGTGGCCAGCCCAAAAAAAAATCAATCAAAAAAAAAATATATATATATAAATATATGTCAAAAAAAATGCATAAGTCCGAAAAAATAAAATATATAATATATAAATATAATAATTGCGCACAAAAAAATATATCAACATAAATATAAGCGGTGAGCGACTTATAATTTCTGGATGCTCGACCTAGACCATTTCGGATGGTGGATCCTGGAAAGAGTATAGGCCCTTCGCACTGGGACGATCCTGGGAGTCGAAAAGGTGGAATACGTTGGTCCTATACTGCGGAGAAAGAATCCACTGTTGTTAGGAAAAGTCCCGAGACTGTCAAAATAAAGCAGGTGATTATCCGGTCAATTGTAGGGAACAAAAAAAAAATTAATAATAAAATACTAATAAAAAGGCACATACTCCAAGCCGTACCTCGGCCGAGCCTTACGATACCTCCAAACCCCATTTTCCTCGAAACCCGGCCGAATTTGGAAAGGCGAGATATCGGCCGGTTGTCTACGGGAAAGTAGTGCAATCCCGTAACGTAGCTCGGTCGAATCGGGCCAGAGTGCACCGGCCCCAGAGGGTACAGATCCAGCGGTATGGCGAAAGTGAACAATCGGCTATGGAGTGCACAGATTCGGGGCTCTCCAGTATGTTCCGCCTCCGGCAATGCAGGAATGGCTTGACCAAAGGTTGGGTGCAATGATGAGTCAAATGGCTAGTCTGGTACAAAGTCTAAAATCCAGTGGTGAGGTGAACTCTTCCCCTACTATTCCCAAGATGCATCCACATCTCGTGCCTCCAAACCCAACCCCTCAGCCAAACACTAACCCGCCAAATATTACCACAACCCAAAATCCATATCCAACCCAAAATCCATGTCCAACCCAAAATCCATATCCAACCCAAAATCCATGTCCAATCCAAAATCCCTATCCAAAAATCCCTATCCCGTCTAAAACTCAAATCCTACCCAAAATCAAAAATCCTTACGTAACCCTCACCAAACGCCTCCCCAAAATCCTTATAAAAAATACTTTCACAAATTAAACTAATCCAAATTTTCCTAATCCTACCAAAGATATACTAAAATCCAACTCCCCTCCCACCAAAATGGAGGAAGACATGGAGAACTTGAAAAGTATGATGCTCAAAGCCATGACAAAGACAAATTTTCTATGAAGGCATTAATGCTAAAACCTTCAGCCATACTACCCCCAAATTTCAAAATGCCCGACATAGAAAAATTCGATGGGACTAGATGCCCTATCTCCCACCTAAAATCCTACTCTAGTGGCATGCAATCAAGAGGGCTAGTATCGGCCATGGCCTCCAATTTTCACCTCACCTTATAGGGGTCGCTAAGCAATGGTTAATGCTAGCGCATGATAGCACCATGGGCACTTGGGACCAAATAGTCAAGGGTTCCTAGAAAGATACAAAGACAATACCACCACCGAAAATAAAAGGGAACTTGAGGCATGCACTCCAAAGAAAATGAAACATTCAGCAATTTGCAGCCGATGGAAGGATAAAGTCGCCTGCACTTTGGACGTGATCCCTGAATCATGCGTAATGTTCATCAAAAACCTCCAAATTTCATTTACCTAGAACGCTTATGTATCTCCCTTATAGCAATTTTAAAGAAATAGGGAGATAGGAGTCCGTATTGATGAAGAAATACGTGACGGATCTCTAGAGATTGATACACATACACCCCCCCCAATTTCACTGTGACTGAATCGACTAAGAGTCTTCTGAAGAAGTCAATGTGGTTGAAAGATTCATTCCACCGGTAAATATAGTAGTGTGCCATGGTCATATGAGTCTCGCCAACTCGT
The DNA here is from genome assembly GCA_013146195.2 of Codonopsis lanceolata. Lineage (NCBI taxonomy): Eukaryota > Viridiplantae > Streptophyta > Magnoliopsida > Asterales > Campanulaceae > Codonopsis > Codonopsis lanceolata. The sequence goes on along the minus strand of JABEVN020003703.1, from coordinate 1,050 downwards.
CGTTGAAGGAAGTAGTAATGCCAACAAGAACCTCATAGGACCCTACCGAGCAAAAAGAAGGCATTACGATGAACCGAATGCCCCAATGTCTCTCGATTTTCCAAGGCCTAATGGCACAAGGGGTTTTGAAACCTATGGAAACCACTACCGCCTCCACCAAAGCTATCGACACGGGACCACTCTTAGTATTGCGAGTATCATCAGAGCAAGCCATCCCACTCGATAAGTGTTATAAGTGCCATCCAAGATCTTATTGATGGCCAAATCATTGAAAAGCCGCACCCATGATTGTCTCTAATAAAAAAGTAGAAAAATACCCCGTAAGATCCTTTAGATATACACCTCCAAAGACTCTTTGCACCTTTGAATGTTTTTCGTCACGAATAAAATCTCCAAGAAACAACTCTTTTCAACACAATGTCAATTTTGGAACCCTTGTTATTTTTTGGTACCACTAACAATTTGTGTAAGGCTAAAAAAGTTGACTATCGTCATTTACTCTCTTTGAGAAGACTCCGAGGTCCTATGTAATTGTTATATCTCCAAAGAAAAAAATTGAAAAAAAATCGACGAAGAGTCTTCGAAAAAAAAGGAGAGAAAGTCTTTTTTCTATATGTTGCCCTCTGCTTCCCAAAACATGTAAAGACAGAAATTCCCCTCACCATTATTTTCGATCACCATCACCACATTGATAAGTGCATTAGTCATTCTTAACTCAAAAAAAAATCTAGCAAGTCCTACTTTGAGATGTCAAGGTCTATTACCACAAAAAAAAAAAGAAAACAAAAAATGAGAAAAATGATTTAATAAAAAAGAAATGAAAAAAGAAGACCCGATAGGAGCCAAAGAAAAGAGAATGAAAAGTTTCAAGTAGTTCTGAAAGGCAGAAATCCGTAAAAGGCTCACCCAGAGGACTAGGCTCAAACCCCGTGAGGTATCTTCTAACCCATATTAATACCTACAACTTATCCTCCTGCAGAGTATGCTCATTTGGTCCTTGTTATTCGGGAAAGCCCAACCGAGTCTTCAAACCGAGCCTTCCAAAAGTAT
>JABEVN020003702.1:0-17193 GCA_013146195.2 Codonopsis lanceolata | reverse complement strand
CTAAATGGCCTACAAACTGGAGTCTCAAGATTCTCATATCAAATCGGACACGAGGAGGTTGTAGCAGTTGTTGGTACTTTGACAAGCAATTCAAGCACATGGAAGGTTTGGGGTCTTCTGAGGCAATTGCTTGGAGATCGAAAAAACAATCGGTGGTCTCCTCTCAACAAGCGAGGCGAATCTTTATCTGCGCTCATTGTGCTTACCGGACGGTATGGATGAGAAGAGTGCTCGAAGGGTTAGGGTGCAAACAAGATATGCTATTGTACAATGTGATTATACGTCTATGATTAAATTAGCAAAAAATCCAGTCATGTTAGGTTTCACTTTCTGCGTGAATTATACAAAGAAGGTGTAATTGAGTTCAAGCACTGCGGACTCAAGACCAAGTTCTGACATTATGACAAAAGCATTAAAGATGGAGGCATTTGAGGCTGAAATTCATTGGGCGTATGCATGGTACCAAGTGGATAAGCGCTTCTTGGAAGGAATGCGGTTTAAGTGTTGGAGTTGTATTGTTTGATACTTTATCTTTTAATTTGTTATTGCTACGTGTATAATGTTCTAGTCTTTAGGAGTAAAAGATTAGGTCATTAGGAGTAAGAGATTAGGTTGAATTAGTCTTTGTTCTTTAAACCACGTTTGTAGGAGTGATAAACACAGATGGCTTCTTTCTCTGTTTTCAGTTGTAGGGGCTTAGTATTTATAAGCCCATTTTCAAATAAAAAAAGGGTTAAGTATACCATTAGTCCTTGAACTTTGGCCAAACTCATCATCAGTCCTCAACTTAAAAAGTTTCACCACTAACCAAAGTAAGCTTTTTTACTCATCATAAGGTCCCTAGCCCTAACGCCATTTGTGTATTTTCGTTAGTGAATATGTGCCACTCACATGCTCAAAATAAGGGGGCCATATATAACATCATCAAAATAAGAGGGCAATGTGAAAATTTTAATACCATATTCTCCAATAATTAGGGACCAATGTGTAAATAAATCATAAAATGTGTATTTCAACCATCGTAGATTGGGAACTAGATGTGACCTAACGTGTGAGATCGAAATGTCGTTAAACATCGTATTATGAATGATTGTCCTATTTCAACCATCGTAGCTTGGGAATGAAGGAGTAAAACAAACAAGATCTAGAGCTTCTCTATGCCCAAATCTAAAGCTCCTTGTTTCAATGAAAATATTATATGAAAACTAATAAAAGTAGGTACTGAAAAGTATTTTACATAAGAATCATATATGGTGAGTCTAGATCGACTGGGGGGGGGGATGGTGCCAAGAAACAAACCTCGTGTAAAGTGATGTACTAATGATTATTATTTTTATAAACACGAGGCCCATGAACCGTATCAACTACTTGATCCGATGGGAGATTTTATTAGTATACTCAAAATATTAGAAAAAATGTGGGCCGGTCCATTCTTTGAATGTTTTAATCACTAAATTACATTATTTTTTATTTTTAATCGAAAAAATTCATTTTTGGTGGTAAAATAATTATGACATAATGTTTATTTTTGCACGCGATTCATCAATTTTATCGCATTATTTTTTACATCGCGGTTCAATAGTATAACAATTAGTCTATTTTTGAACCGCAATTCATCAATTTTTCTTGAATTAATTTTCCAACACGGTTTAATAGTGTAACTGCTAGTCTATTTTTGTACCGGGGTTTATCAATTTTAGTGCATTAATTTTTGCACCGCGGTTCAATAGTGTAATTGCTAATCTATTTTTGAATCGCGATTCATCAATTTAGTGCATTAACCCCATGATTAATAGTGTAATTGCTAGTCTATTTTTGAACCGCGATTCATTAATTTTAGTGCATTAATTTTTGCACAGCTGTTCAATAGTGTAATTGCTAGCCTATCTTTGAACCGCGATTCATTAATTTTAGTGTATTAATTTTTGTACTGCGATACAAAATTATAAATAACCAAACCACGTCCTCCACCTGCTTCTTCCATCTCCTCCGCCGTAAGCCTTCTTCTTCCTCCTCTTTCTCTACCTTCATCCCAACTGAAAAATTCTTCAACCCAGCACAGATCAATTATAGTTTTGTATTTTATAAATAAAAAAACTCGTTTATCTTCTGCCCGAACCCCCACAAAGAAGCGCTAACCTCCGTTCGTTGTACAGGTGTGATTTTCGAATCAAAGTGTGTTGGAAACAAGTGTGGAACCTTAGAACGATAGTTCTGAAACTAGAGGGGCTGAATAGTCTAAGTTGGAAAGTAGAACACAACTTAGGTACATAATCTGTAAAGAAGGCACTCACCTTATCAAAAGAAGGCGACCGCGTTCGGCCTTTTAAGCTTCAATCGTGTTTTGATAATTCTACATTGGTTTTTTTACTGTTTTACTGTTTCGGTATTTTTAGGCCTTTAGTTTCCTTTTCATTAGATGTTTTTTCCCTAAAGTTTAGGATTAAAAATTTATTTTTAATTAGTTTTCTTTTCCAACTAGGATTATGATTTATTTTGTAAGCTGTATATAAAGGAATTTTTAAACATTGGTTTAGATAGTTGATTGATGAATAAAAATTGAGTTGATTTTCTAGATAGAAAATTGTGTGTTTTATTGTGTGTCTTAGATTGGAAACTCGGATCGCAAACATTGTGGATTCGTGTTTGTAATTGAATTTGACTTATGATCAATTGAGGTGAAGATGTGGTGTTATTAACAAATCCAAGGTTTGCGTTATCTCGAGGGTGAAGTGGTTCGTTGAGTCATTCATCATAAAACTTTTGCCTTTCTAGGAGATTTTGGGTTCACATCATTTGGTATCGAGCAATCCTAGAATTCTGTTAGAGTAATTGCATTATATCTTAATTTTGTGTTATTATCGTTCTAGTTCTTATTAATTAAACCCTAATTTTGCTAGGGTTCGTGTAAAAAAAATATTATCGTGTTGTTTGATTTCTTCTATTTATTCTAAACTTGGATCATCAATGCTTGTTTTAGTTGTCTTGTTCTTTCAATTTTGAAATCCTATTTGTTCTATGATTTGTTATATAAAAAAGGTCAATGTTTTTTGCTTCATCATGTGTGACGGGAATCGAGTTAAGGCTAAGCCTAATAATTGTACACAACAACTCATGGAGAACATATTGGCAACTCTTAATGAAATAAACAAAAGCATCACTAGGATTGAAGAAAGCGATGACATCATCACTCTTGTGTATTCACAAGATTCTCAAGATATCACAAAATTGCTAAAACAAATTTAAAAAGGGCGAATGGAAAGAGAGAAATTTAAACAAGAAAGAATTTAATGGGAAATGATTGAAAGGAAAGAAAAAGAAAAGGAAGATGAAAGAGCAAAAAATAGAGTGGGATAAACTTGCAAAAGAAAAGCTTGAGAAAGAAAGAAACTTAGAACGTCAGTTCTGAAACTAGAGGGGCTGAATTGTCAAAGCTGGAAAGTAGATCATAATTTGGGCGCATAATCGGAAGAAGCCACCGACCGTTTCGACTTCAGCTTCAACGTTTTTAATTCTCATAGATAATGACCGATGCGTATCAAAATTTAATTTTAATACCCATTGGGGCAAGTGCTACAGTTCGAAAAACGTTTATAACGCATGATATCAAACATTAGCCGAAAGGGACCCACTATGTGGAAATTAATTGATGGTCCTCTTTCTTGCTTTTGAATAAGAAATAAGACATGAAGGAGGGACCGCTCAATTGCCACTGCCAAAATGAAGGAGAGTCCACATGGGAGATGCACTATTACTCCATAATTATTAATTGACTAATTTGTTTAACCCGTGCGTTAAATGCGCGTCAACTAAATCATACATAAACAAAATAAAGAGGATAAAAAATCTTAAAGGATAAAATAAGAATTATCGGTTTATTAACAATTATACATAAGTATATCACTAATCATTATAGACTCTAAAAAAATTCTTTATACACAACATTTGTTATCTTATTAGTTGATTTTTCATTTTCACGGCATATCAATATGTAGTTTCTTCAAAGAGAGACCTATGGCTACATCTAATTATTAACTTTGACACTTGTTAATTATTATTATATATTCAAACAAACGATCGATCTGAATCCAACTAACCCTAATTCATTAATTATTTAATATTTTGTACGATTTGGCTTAAAATTAATGGGTACTGTGTGACGGCCCTACCCCGACCCCGACCCCGAGAAGTGTGACGCCCCGACCCGGACCCCGAGGAGGAAACGCGGGTCGTGCCGTCCAAATAAGGACAAGACAAGCATACAATTCATGCAAGGACTCAATTATTAAAACTTTTCAAACCTGATATAACAGCTAAGGGACAAGTGAAACAATTCATCGGTGACTATACGACCGGAATCCAACAACTAAACAATTCATGCTATGAACACCTCATCGGCTAAATGCCAGAGAAACAACAAAAGTAAATAAGAGTTAATGAGATGCTCAGTGGAAGTCTAAAGATAAGTGAGCCAACTGAATAAAATACAAGTTTTACATTATACTTTATAAGAACAAGCCTTGACACAATAACTCCAAGTTTAATAATACTGGCGTTACAAGCATGATACAAATACCCAAGACAAGTCTAATTGACTTGCTTAACCCAACGTCCTTGCCATGAAAGAAAGAGGAAACTATAATGACCTCTTCAAGTGAATTTGCAACATGGACAAGCTCGACCACGCACGCACTCAATGATGCTTCCCTACGAAGGACCCGGACGATTCAGATCTAAAGCGGTAAAAGGGAGGGGGTAAGTCATAAAGACTTTGTAAGCTAACAATTACGTATGTCATGACATATGCAACATACATAACAAGATATCATTTAAAGCATAGTTTTACATACCGTGGTTCAAAACCTAATTTGTCGTTTAAAGCATTTTATTATCTCATATGATTATTTGAAGAAGGAACCTGTTTTGCATCACGATATATGTAGGATTCACAAATATGTTCAACGTGATAGATCAAAAAGGGAATCAGGTGCAAAATTATGTGGGCTTAATTGATGAAGAAACTTTTTTACACCGCAATATATACAAAAAACTATGAACCGCAATATATAAAAAGCTTTACCGCAATACAAATATCTATTTACTTCAATTTTTCTATTAAAACTTAAATAATGTAAAAACTAATAAATATTAATTGCTATTAACACTGGTTGAGAAAATATGTGCACCGTGGTATATCTTTCAAAAATCTTTGAATCGCGGTGAATATATTTGTGAACCAAGGTGCAAAAATATGTAAAATTAATTGATTAAGGAAACTTTGCTTCACGATAAATAAATTTGCACTTTATAAAATTTTGCACCGCAACATATAAACTTGCTGTAAAAAATATTTAAAAATGAATCTTTGAATAGCGGGGCAAAAATATGTAAAATTAATTGATGAAAGAGCTTTGCTCCGCGATATATAAACTTGACGTAGCGCGCATTTTGCTCATTAAGGGTATCGCAGTCTTTTCGCGTCCAAAAGAGATTTTTTTTTCCCATTTTTTTTTAGAAAAGGGGTGTACTTTAGTGATTTAGTGGAACGGGAACGGCCCGAATTTTACCTTTAAATTCCGCAGGTAATAATAATGGAGGGAGTATATAATTCAACTTTGAGATTTAATTTTAATACCCATTGGGGCAAGTACCACAGTTCGAAAAACGTTTATAACGCATGATATCAAACATTAGCCGAGAGGGACCCACTCTGTGGAAATTAATTGATGGTCCTCTTTCTTGCTTTTGAATAAGAAATAAGACATGAAGGGAGGACGGGTCATATGCCACTGCCAAAATGAAGGAGAGTCCACAGGGGAGATGTGCTAATACTCCATAATTTATTTTAAGATAAAAAATATTAATCTCATTTTTTTGTAGTGAGAGCGCTAATAATATCACCATCTCCATTGATATTAATAGTAATATGATAATGAATTTATCTGGGTAACTCATATTATTTGTCCCGACAACCTATTGTGTATCAAATATTAGACAATTTGGCTAATTAATCCTATCTAGCCTTAATCCTAACAATCAAACGACACCAAGTGTTGGTGTCATTGAATGGATTGAACATAAATATTGATGCATAATTGTTATTTGGTTGGTAATGACATGGATTTGATCAGACGGTATCTACATCAAAATTGTTATAAATATATTTGATCTAACAGTATGGATGTCATCATAGATATAAATACATTTAATTTGATGGTATGGATATTAAAATTGATTGGTAATATCAAACTTCATAAATAAGAACATGTGTCATGTAGATGCATTCATCTGTTTAACGTAGGCCTGTCAATGGATCGGATCCGGATCGGATCAATCATATACATTATCTGATTTGTTAAGAAACTATCGGACTTGGATTAGATCGGATTATCTTTCGGATATTCAAAAGCTCAATTCATATCCTAAATTTTCGGATTCGGATCGGATTTGGATTTTATTCGCCCCTAATTAAAGTACGAAATAAAATTAATATTGAGGTATTTTTTCTTAATCAAAGGTTGAATAAAATTAAAAATTCTTGTTTTTAGCTTACACAAACATAAATAATAATGTTAGTAAGATCTTAGAGTTCGTCGAAAAATTTATATTTAGTAAAATTAGTAATGATTAATGACTAAAAACACATTATTAGTAACTTATATATATTTTTATATAAAGGGGATAAAGGAAAAAAACAAGCTAAAGGGGGACAAGCAGCCTTACCCTTAAAAGGGCGGACAAAGGAGCCTTACCTTCCAAAAAGAAAAACCGAAAGCAAACAAGCAAAAAATAAAACCTAACTAAAGCAAAATAATAAAAACTAATAATTACAAAAAGTAGGATTTTGCATGCGAGATTGAGTATGTCTGAAGCTGGAACTGAAGGAGGTTTGCGCTTCTGTTTTCTAGGACTTGAGATTTCCAGTTTTAGAGCTTCAAATTGAGAGTTGTCATTGCTTGGGTCTTCGTCTTCAGATGTTTGCAGAACAACAAATTTATTGGGGGAGATTATATTCAAAGGAGTTTCCTAAGTGAAATCTTCATAAAAAAACCACTTATATCCAGCATAGCATTTGTCATGCAATCAACTTTAGGGTTTCCGATGCATGCATCTTGCTCTTGCTTGAGTCCGAATTCCCCTTCTTTCAACCCCTCGCTAAACAAGCAAAATCCTCTCCCTCCCGAGAAAAACCCTTATTAGTAACTTTTATATGTATAACATTAATATCTATATTATAAAAGAGTTCATGGTCTAACAAGTAGCCCTGATCGAATTGTGATAAACACAACTAACGGTCCAGATTGATTCGTAAGTATGTGAGTTACAAAGGAACCCTTCAGTTATGAGTTATGTTTGAATTACCCATCTACAATTACATATAAAACCTTCGGTTGTGAGTTTTGTTTGAATTACTCCGTCAGTTGTGAGCTTTGGTTATCCTGACTATTTATTGAACTGATCTCATGTCAACAGCGTGTCTATAACATGGTCACGTATACTAGTTTATTAACAAATGAGATAGATTTTGTACGTTCCTAGATCACTCGAAATTGTTGCAATTGAATAAAATTGGAGTTGGACCACTTTTAAAACTAGTATTTTTTTTATAACGGATCTAAACGAGTTGTTAACAGATTGGAACATCTTAATTCATATCCGATTTGTTAATCTTTCAGATTTTCGGATTCAAATCAAAATCGGGTAATCGGATTTAAAAACTAAATCAATATCCTAAAAATAACATCCCATTCGGATCAAAATTCGATCAATTGACCCGCTTAGTCCAATACACAATGATTGTGTGGAAAATAGTAATCCGATGTTGGTGTTTTGAGAGTATAAATATTTGTAGAATTATTTACGAGAAGGAAGCAAATTAAAGTGAAAGAGTTGTTCTATTCTTTTGTGTGCTATTTGAGAGAGAGAGATGGCATCGTCAATTCCGGTTGCTCTGACGACGACTAGGCTTGATGTTCCAGTAGTTGAGCTTCCTAGGAGCAGAACTCGTTCGATAGCTCGGAATGATTTTCCGGATGACATCATGTTTGGAGTTGGATCATCAGCTTTTCAGGTACGTATGTGTATAACATTTTGGAGGATGCAATATGGCATGTGAAAATGTTAAAAAGGCTTCCATTTTATACAACTTTTAGTACACAATCATATGGATCAAGCTTTTAACGTTTCAGGTTGAAGGTGCATCTGATGAAGGCGGTAGAGGAAAAGCTATTTGGGATACTTTCTGCGAGAGAAAAGCTTTGGAATCTAATGATGAAAGTATATATTTTCCTCACTTTTCTCCTCCATATAATGATGAAAGTATAAATTTTTGTGTGTGATGCAATGGATTTTCCGTTGGGTTGCAATTATTACAACTCAGTCTCAATATGCTAATTTAAAACCTCGATTTAAAATAATGGTGTTAAAAGTCCCTTTTGCCCCGACACCTTCTTCCATATCTACAAATATTCATTTTAATTCATAATTATGTTGGATTAGTTCAACTACAAGGGACATATATAAATATAATGAACATATTCTGCATCCATTTATCTTGGCTGCCAACGAAGCTCATTCAACATAATCTTCCTACAATGCATTATCTTGCTTTATTTGTCTACGCTAGATATGTTAATTAGGCTGTGTTTTAGACCGTAGCCGTATCAGGTTGTGAGTTAAGGGGGTCATCTTAAACAGCCCATAACTATTATGGATCGAGCCCTACCATGCCTCGAGACAAACGACTCATTATCGGGTCACGCCTAAAAAAATAGATTATTATATATTTAAATCTAAAATCAACACAATTAAAAAAAATCATATAATCACATCATCATCTAAGATCATAGAATTCAAGTATTTAATAACTATTATTTTATTTGTTTTTAAATAATTGTTCTCTTTGACCCGTCAAACCGTTTTAGAAAAAGTAATTGTATTATAAATATTGACGTAATATGTGGCTTCCTTTAATGTGCCCTTGAGCATGCGGTCATAATTAAAATAAGTTGAAAAAGTAAGGGTAAAGATATAAAAGTGTATTCCAAAAAAGAAATGTTTGAAATATGACAATTATTTTAGAACGGATAAAAAAAATGAGGACAATTATTTAGAAACTGAAGGATTGAGTACTAATTAATGAGTATTTACATGATATATGGATGATTCATAAATGAAATAATGAGTACTAATTATTTAGAAAAATAATTAGTTAGCATGTTTTTAAACTTATTAACACACACACACAGTCACACACACCATAATCTGTAGTTAATACATGTTAATTTTAATTTTTAACTAGTTATTTAGCCCGAGTTTCACATGCGTAAAATGTGACACACACACACACACACACACACACACACACACATATATATATATATATATATATATATATACTGTAATAATAATATAACTTTTAGATATTATAATTAGATTGTTAATATCTTCCATGGTTATAATATTTTTTTCTATTGTTACTAATATTAAACGACTTTTTACCTTTTTTAACTAACGTGAGATAAATATTTTGTATTAGTAATAATAGTAAAAATCTTGGATCTAAAGACTTTTAAAATTAACATCTAACTTGATAATAATATTAGAAATATTTTTGGTAAAAACTTTTAAAATCATAATTTATTTTTAAACAATGTGGGATACTTATTTTCTATTTGTATTCATAATGAAAATTTAAGTATTTTATCTAAAGACTTTTAAAACCAACACCATATCCTAACCATGTGGTATACATATTTTCTATTAGTAATAATACTATAATAGTAATAGATAAAAGACTTTTTAACCAACATCCATTTCTAAATAATGTGAATACATATTTTCTAATGGTAATAACATAAAAATGTTTTTATCTAATGATTTTTATAAACCAATGAGTTCTAACTCAACTAGTACTGCTCACTTCTTCTAATGGGGAAGTCAGGTGTTTAAATCTCACTAGAGATACCCTAGATAGAGAGGTCAGGTGTTCAAACCTCTTCATAGGCACCGTTGTTGTTCAAGCCATACACAAAGACCCCATTTAACTAGTAATTTATCTTAATAGAGAGGTCGAGTGTTCAAACCCTACCATAGGCACCATTTGTTTGAGCCACACCAAAGGTTATATATATGTAATTGTAGCCTTTCAAGGTATTAAAATAATAAAAAAAAAAATAAGGGTTGGAGTATGGTCTATGTCCCCTCCAACCATAAAAAAAGAAAAAAAATTACTTTTATAACCAATACTCATTTCTAAATAATGTGAGATACATTTCTTTATAACCAATGTGACATACATCATCTAAAAACTTTTTAAATCAATATCACTTTTCTAATCAATGTGAAATACTTTTCTTCTATTGTAAATAATTGTAAGCTTTTAAAATCAGCATCACTCTCTAACAAATGTGGAATGCATATCATTATTTGGTAATAATAGTAGAAGTCTTTTATCTTAAAAAATTTATAGCCGACATCTCTTCTTAAATAATGTGGGATACATCTCTTCTATTATATTGATGATATAAATAAAGTATTTTATCTAAAAACTTTTAAAACCAACATTTTTTAACCAATGTACAATATCTCTTTTATTAGTAATAATAGTAAATATTTTTTTAATCTGAAATTAAAATTAACATCACTTTCTAACTAATGTGTAATATACATCGTTTTTTTTAAGGAAACAGGGGCGGCACTCTGTGAGATTTATTAATAAAAGAGAAAATTACAAACTTGATGGGGACAACCAACCTTGCCCTTATAAATGGGAGGACAGAGGAGCCTAACCTCGAAAAGGAGAGTACAAAGCAAAAAGTTAAGAAATACGAACATAAGGAGTGCTTCTAACATCAATATTAATGAGACCACGAATATGAGGAGGGAAGTCTGAAGCGTGGGCAAACTCAGTCTGGGAGAGAGAGTCACAAGCCAAGTTCGTCAGCCTGTCAGCAACTAAATTAGCCTCTCTGAAACAATGAGCAAAAGAGACTTGCCGAAGGTCCTTAATGCGAAGAATATCTCGAAAAACGTATGAATGAGCCCAATGGAAACTATGACCTTTGGTGATACATTCAAAGATAACTTTAGAATCAATCTCCACAATAATGTTACCCAAATCTTTTCCAAGAATCCAACGGAGGCCAAAATGAAGAGCCCGAAGCTCTGCCACCATATTTGTACTATCACCATAATACGAAGAAAAGGCATAGACAACTCTACCAAAAGAGTCACGAATAATACCACCAACTCCACTACAGCCAGGGTTGCCACGACAAGCACCATCTGTGTTTAATTTTAAGATGCCACTGGGCGGTTTGGACCAGGACACAGATTGAATAGTAATCTTCTTACAAGGCCCAAAAGAGATGTGGGGCGAGCCAGATAAATCAGAAAGAAAGTAATTGGCCGCTTGAAGGGAATCATGGAGATCTGCACTTATATTATGAATTAGCACATGCACAAGAGCTCGTTGACCCTAAAAAAAAAAAGCATGGTTTCTGAATTTCCATAGATGCCACAAGATGAAAGAAGGGAGCAGACAAAAGACTAGGGAAGAGCGATGCAACCACCAAGAGAAACATCGTTGTTGGATAGAGCAAGGCTGAGAGGGAACCCCAAATTTATCATGGAAAAAATTCCAAACAGAGATGGCAGAAGAACTAGAGAGAAAGACGTGATCAAAAGTTTCAACGCTACCTTCGGCGCAATGTAAACATTTTGAAGCTAGCGAAAATCCTTTTCTCAAAAGGCCTACGTCAATAGGGAGTTTATACTGAAGGAGCCTCCAAAGAAAAATACCAACTTTCCTGGGCAATGATTTGTGCCAAATATATTTGACAGACAACAATAAAGGCCGAGGAGGCCTGACCAGACAAATCGCTGAAGAAAGAGAAAATACTCCTTTGGTAGTAGCTGTCCAGCATGCACTATCGAGAGAATCATGAAGAGTGATAAACAACTCCTGAACTTTTGAAGACAAGTTAGACGGAAGCACTGACCCATCTGTAAGAATGTCTCGAATGTAAGACATGTCACAACCAAAGAAGTTTTTCAACAAATGTAATTAGGGATCCAATTGTCAAACCATGGAGAACATTCACCATTTCCAATAATCCATAAAAATATTAGGTTCAGCAAGGTCTCTTGCTTTAAGAAAACGATTCCAAACATGGGAACCTTTAACAGCCAAAGACAACTGGTGACTACGAGCAATAGCGGATTTCGTAAAATTGGACCAGATGTTAGAATTGTGCGCGAAATCGCCACCACGCTTAATGCCGAAAAGCTTTGGTAAGATCGGCCATAGAGTGAACCCCTAAGCCCCCTCTTCGCTGGACAAAGAACAAGAAGACCACGAAATCCAATGGCTTTTCTTTTTACCCTCAACTTGGCCCCAATAAAAATTGGAGAACATGCGATCAATGGCAGAAGTGATAGAAACAGGAGGGTCAACAGCAGCTAGCAGATAACTTGAGATAGAAGAAAGGACATGCTTGATAAGAGTGACTCGGCCAGCAGCATCCAAAAGAGATCCCATCCAGGAGCAAATACGATTCTGAAGTTTCAGCAAAAGAGAGTCGAAATAGAATTTTTTTCTTCCGACCAAGGTAGAGAGGGCACCCAAGATATGTAATGGGAAGAGAACCCATACTAAATCCAAGAGAAGCTTAAATAATAGTCGAGCGATTGGAATCAGACGAAGGACCAAGATAAAACGAGCTCTTAGAAGAGTTGACAAGCTGGCTTGAAACAGCTTCATAAGATTTGATAATATCCTTGTGGAGCAAGATAGAACTTTTCCTACCATTGCAAAAAATAATAATATCATCCGCAAAAGCAAGGTGGGAAACTATAGGGCAACCACTGACTGTAGAGTAAACAGTAGAGGGAACACTATCATGGAGGCGAAGAAGACTTCTGCTTAGAACTTCAGCTGCAATTATAAACAAACTAGGAGAGAGGGGATCCCCTTGGCGAAGACCTCGAGAAGAGGGGAAAAAGCTAGCAGAACTACCATTAATTAAGATAGAAAACCAGTTGTCAGAGATAAGCCACCATATAAGATCAAAGAAAACCTCATGGAATCCAAATTTCCTGAGAACACGGATGAGAAAAATCCATGAGACCCTGTCAAACGCCTTAGCCATGTCAAGTTTAAGGACCACATTAGAGCCAAGGACCTTTTTATTAAGATGACTCATCATTTCTTGGGCTAGAAGGATATTGTCCTAGATGGTACGGCCTTTAGTGAATGCACTTTGATTCTCCGAAATAATATGAGGCAAAATGGGAGCAAGCCGGGTCGAGAGAATTTTAGAAATAACTTTAGTGCAGAAATTACATAAGGTTATGGGGCGAAGATCCTTGAAAGAAAACGGAGAGTCCACTTTAGGGATCAAAGCTATAAGAGTACTCGACCAAGACTTGGGAAGAGAAAAGCCCGAGAAGAAATCAAGAATGGCCTTACAAAAATCATCACCAATAATGTCCCAGCAAACTTTGTAAAAGTGACCATTAAAACCATCTGGGCCAGCGACACTGTCTCCATTAAGATTAGAAATAACATCCTTGATTTCTGATTGAGAAGGGGGAGAGATAAGAGACTATCAAGATCAGAATTAGAAACATCCTCAGCTTGAAGTTGAGATTGGAAGAAACGAACAGCTGCTTGCTTAATATCAGCCTCAAAGTTAAGAGTAGAGCCGTCAACATCAGATATAGAATTAATGAAAAGGCGACGATGAGACTGCTTGACAGAAGAATGAAAGAGTTTTGAGTTACCTTGGCCCTCCCTAAGCCATTTTATTTTTGCCTTTTGACGCCAATAAAGCTCTTCCCGAGATAGAAACTTCCGAAGATTAGCCTGGGCAGCCATAAGATGTTCTCTATTTAAGTCGGAGTTGTTGAGCTCAAATAATAATTCTTTTTCTAACACATCTTCCTCCGCAGCCTTAAGATTGTCAAAAATATTACCAAAAGTCAACTTGTTCCACTGTTTAAGGGCAATTTTAACATTCTGAAGCTTCTTGGAAAAACTAGTCATCGGCCTCCCATTTTCCAGAATGGACCAGGCTTGAAGAACAGTAGCTTTGAAGGAGTGGTGACTGGTCCAAGTGTTTAAAAATCTGAAGGCAGACGGGCTGTGAGAAGTCTGGCGAGTGAACGTGGTTAAAAGAGGAGAGTGGTCGGAACACGTTCTATTAAGATGCTGGACTGAAGTGGCAGGGAAGTAGTGGCAGATCCCTCTCTCTTTTGCCGGTCAATACGTTCATGAATAGTGGCAAATCCCTCTCTCTTATTCCACCAGGTAGAATGACTCCTAGAATATCCCATGTCAATAAGACCTGAGGCCGATAAGCAGGCATGAAAATCCAAAGCTCCATTACGATCTCAACCATTCCCACCAGATTTCTCTTCAGGGTGAAGGATAATATTGAAATCTCCTCCTAACAGCCAAGGAGTATGAGGAAATCTTGAACTGAAATGGATAATATCATTCCAAAAATCTTTTCTATCACGGGATTCACACCTTGCATAGACACAAGTGAAAAAGCGTGAAAAGACCAAGTGTAATGCTGAAGTTTAAGGGAAAGAAATTGAGAAGATTCAGAAAGAAAGGAGCAAGTGTAACAAGCTTTAACAAACACCCAAATAGAACTTGAAGTGTTAGAAAAAGAGAACTTGAACTTGAGACGACGTGTGACGAGTTGAACTTTACCGAGGTCTAGCATGGGTTCAAAAATTGCAATAATTGAAATATTATGCTGGCGAACAAGTTGTTTGAGACGACTAACAGTAGGGTCATTCCCTATACCACGAACATTCCAAAAAAGGGCTTTACAATCCATTAACAATGATGTTGGGAAACTGATGAGGAGGGCTTAGAGGTAAATCCTCATCTTCGCTTTCAATCACATTCAGCACTACAAATCGATTGGGAGAGATAAGATATTCCTTGAGAGGTAAATCCGAAGGCGGGTCAGGATTAGGGGGAGGATCACGGCTCACCTCTGAAGAATGGGACTTAGAAGGTGTTTGATGGGCTGGGGGAGCGTCATTCGCTGCTGCTGGGGTAGCTTGACAGACATCAGCTTCAATCGGAGAAGAGAAACATTCCTTCTCAGCTTGAGACTTATCAGAAGCATCTTGATCAGGATCAGGATCCCCTTCAGAAGCAAAATTGGCTTGGGCTAGATTAGGTTCTTGGACTTTTTCCGGCATCGCATTCGAAGAATCAATAGGGTCATTAGAGCTGGAAGGGGTGGCTTTGTTGTGCTTGGTGGGATCTTTTTTTGGGGTCCAACGTTGGCGGTTAGTGGGAGGAATAGGATTAGGATTCGATTGCTTTGGTTCAGGATGCTTGGCCTTACAGATCAGATCGTTGTGACCTTGACGAAGGCAATGAGTACAATAAATAGGCAGATTCTCAGCCTATATAGGCTTCCAGAAACTTGGGAGGACATCTCCACAATCAACCCAAACCCCAGACGGGCATGGCTTAAGCAGATCTACTTCAACATAGACCCGAGCGACACTAGGACGAGTGAGATTAATGGTGGGCTGATCTTGCATTAAAGGTCTTCCAAATAAGGAAGCAATTGAAAACATCGCAGACTTATTAAAGAGATGGATTGGGAGACACGAAAGAGCAAACCAAACTGGGACAATCGAGCTTTCAACATCTGATCTAAAGTTTGGCGTCCATTTAAAAACTCTCATAGGGTAGCGGCCAAGGTACCATTGATCCTTGATCCATAGGCGTTGGTAGTCTTCGTCGTGGTGGACTTGAATCAATATGTGTTTTGCATCCGGATGGCCTATTGTGAAGGCAGGCCTTAGACCTATAGTATGGAAGTATTTGCGCGTTTCTTCCATCGATGGGCGACCATGAGAGAATTTCCCTATCAATGTGTGGCTAAAAGGCTTAGCTAGGTTGCGATTAAGTCGAGATAGTTTCAGAGCCGGTTCTCCTTATAGGTAGGGAGGGATAACAAAGGACGGGGAAGAAGAAGTAGAAGAGGAGTTTAGGGCAGTAGCAAAAGAGAGAGGTGGAGTTTTAGAAGAGGAAGGAGGTGGATCAAGCAGCATAGGGGGGACGGCTTCCATGAACGCAAGGCGGCAGGCGGCTGTGAGAGAATCACACCTTTAGTGCGTGAAACAGTAGGGTTTTTTTGTGTAATATACATCTTTTATTGATAATAATGGTAAAACTCTTGTATCTAAAGACTTTGAAAACCAACATTAGCCTCTACCAAATGTATGTTATATCTATTCTATTGGTAATAATAGTAATTTTAAAATCAACATTAATTTATAACCAATGTGTGATATATATCTTCTATTGATAATAATAGAAGAATACTTTGTAACCAATGTGAGATACATGCATCCAATCTATTTGTAACAAAAAGTCTTTAATCTAAAGACTTTTTAAACCAACATTTATTTCTAAACAATGTGAGATACATATTTTTAATGGTAATAAAAGTAAAAGTCTTTAATATAAAATTTTAAAACTAACATTTTTTCTAAACAATGTAAGATACATTTATTCTATAGCGATAAAAGTAGAAATATTTTATCAAAATACTTTCAAAACGAACATCAATTTATAACCAATGTAAGATACATCTTTTCGATTGGTAATATTAGTAGATGAAAGGATTGAAATCGAGGGATTGACCGGCATGAAAACGACCGACTCGACATAAAGAGGGTCCCACTCGAGACAACACGTTGTGAGGATAGACCACTCATCCCCAAGATAAATCACTCTAGCCTCGGCATCATGACCCTCGGCACTACTGGCGAGCCCACCCACCGACCGGGACAGATCACGGGCCCTCGGCCTCGCCACCAAATCACCTCATAAATCCTCAACCTCGACGAATAACAAAAAGCCTTCGTCAGAGAAACCACTCGGCCTCGACGATCAATCATTCACCCCGACAAACCATTTCCTTAGGCCCGAGAAAACGGCCGCACGCCAATACCAACCCTCGACACACGCTAGCTCACTCATTCCCCGATTTAACGCCTCAACGCATTTAATAAATGACCACTTTATGCTCCCCAATAACAAACCGCCACGCCGCCATCAACTTCAAGTATAAATATAAGAGCCCATATTTATGGCAAAGTAAGTAATTTCAAATATATTCTAACTCTCTATCACAAATTTCTCTATCA